>JAXGGA010005815.1:0-74936 GCA_038373865.1 Uloborus plumipes
CCAAACGATGCTTTTAAAATGTGCAAAAGTATTTTTATTTTCGATGATCTAGTTGCATTATCAAAAAAAAAAAAAAAAATAACGAATTATTCGAAGCATACAATTGGTTCTATACATTGAATTCTGAAAATGTAGGAGATTGGATGAGTTTTTAAAGAATAGATTGGGGCCACGTTTTTGTATTTAGTTACTTTTTTACGTTACAGAAGTATTGAACTTTGGTTTTGAGGAGCTGGATCTCCTGCATTTGTTTTAATACTAGCGGTACCTGCACGGTGACGCCAATGCTAAGAATTTAAAAGAAGTCTTTTGAATAAATGAAAATACCTACCCTTTCACTCAAGTAAAATAATAATTTTCTTTAGCTCAAATAAGCACAGATCCTTTAAAATGCCAGTAAAAGTTCATTTTAAATTAAAAAATAATTTGCCAAATCAATAAAAAAGACATTAATTTATATTAATAGCAGCTTTAAATGTCAAATAAACTATTTTTTTTTTGGTCATCCAACTCGCCAAAGGGTCATTCCATTTTAAATCAACAAATGGGGTGCGCATCACCATTTTTGATTTTGATAAAAATTTAAATGTATATTCCTTTTACTTCCCAGAGCTCAAAATAGTGTTCAATTTATTAAAAAAATTACCCTTTGATATATAGGCCATTTTTGTTGTTGGCAACAGCGAAAATCGGGCGTTTTGATGCTTTGTCTTATGAACTATAACTTTTTTTTTATCAAAGGTTTTGAGCTCAAATATAGCTCATTGGAAAGCTAAGAAAAAGATATTTTTATATATGCTATCAATAAATTTCAGATTAAAAAAAAATATTTATTTTTTCAAGGTCAAAGTTTACGACGAAAATTACATTTTTTACTACTTTCGAAAATTAAAAAACCCATGAAGGTTTCAAAGTAACAAGCCCATTTTTTCATCATATATTCATAGTCATGGTTACTTACTGTATAAAAAAATTGGCTCGTTACTCCATCCCCTTTATGAGATATGCCCCCCCCCCCCAAAGTTGTAAATTTTTAAAAAAATCTAATTTTCAACGCTAAAAAAATGCATGTGGGGGGGGGGGGCAAGATAAAATTTTTTTTATTTGTGGTATTTTAAGTACTTTTTACCAGCTTTCTAATACAACAAAAGTTGCTTTGTTATTCAAAGGCATTTGGCAGATATAAAGAACTGAACTTTCAAAAAATTGCACAAAAACAACACGATTTTTTTCTTTTTTTTTAAATCTTTTTTTTTAAATTTAAATGTAATTATGTATTTTATTCTTTGCCTTAAATGCTAAAAAAAGATTTAAAAAAATGAAAATAATCGTGTTGTTTTTGTGCAATTTTTTGAAAGTTCAGTCCTTTATATTTGCCAAATGCCTTTGAATAACAAAGCAACTTTTGTTTTATTAGAAAGCTGGTAAAAGGTAATTAAAATACCACAAATAAAATTTTTTTTATCTTGCCCCCCACATGCATTTTTTTAGCGTTGAAAATTGGATTTTTTAAAAAAATTACAATTTTGGGGGGGGGGGGGATATCTCATAAAGGGGGTGGAGTAACAAGCCAATTTTTTATACAGTAAGTAACCATGACTATGAATATATGATGAAAAAATGGGCTTGTTACTTTGAACCCTTCATTGGTCATGGGATTTTTAATCTTCGAAAGTAGTAAAAAATGTAATTTTCGTCGTGAACTTTGACCTTGAAAAAAAATTTTTTTTGATAGCATATATAAAAATTTATTGATAGCATATATAAAAAGATCTTTTTCTTAGCTTTCTAATGAGCTATGTTTGAGCTCAAAATCTTTGATAGAAAAAAATGTTATAGTTCATAAGACAAAGCGTCAAAACGCCCGATTTCCGCTGTTGCCAACAACAAAAATGGCCTATATAACAAAGGGTAAATTTTTTAAAAATAAAATGAACACTATTTTGAGCTCTGGGAAGTAAAAGGAATACACATGCAAATTTTCATCAAAATCAAAAATGGTGATGCAACAACTTTTTTGAAAATTTTTTGGTTTAAAATGGAATGACCCCAAAGTAACACAACAAAAGTTAATTTTCCTCACAAAAATAAATTCCATTCGTGTTTAATTTTTTTTTACATTCGCAATCTTAATCATTTAAATCGATTGCCTTACTTAAAGTAAGCTCCTGACTCCGGTTTTCTAAAAACAATTCTTACAACTCTTCTAATGCCCGTAGAAATTTTGAGCGAATTTCATCTAATGCAGAAAGTTCCTAGTTTTAAAATGACGAAGAGTTTAAAAGTGTGCCTTAAATACTCCTTCCCCACAATCAAATAAATGCAAAAAAAGAAATTAAAGTTTTAATTTTAAAAAAATGAATTTTTGAAAAAAAATTTTATAAGTGCAAAACCACATGCTACAGACTAAATTTGTACCAAATTTCAGAAAAATTAACTGAACGGTCTAGGCTTTTTGCTCAATACCGACAAACATCCATCCAAACTTCCTGCTTTATTATTAGCATAGAATATATTATTAGGCCCTCATTATTTCCTGAATGCCTTTACTGCTCAATTCAGTTGTGTAAATGAGACCTGTTTACGCATGTTTGATCTATATTCCCAAAATTTTAGGCTTCGACTTTTTAATTATGACATATTCGACTATAAAGTACTATTACTTATTACCGGTATTAAGTTTCTAATACTTTCTCTTCCAATTAAAATAAAGTCATGTTTGTGAAAATTGCAACACCATGAAGGACTTGCACGAATGGGCTGAAAATTTCAGCAAATGCAAAGTAGGTTATGATATGCAAATGATTAGAATTTTAGACACGTAGCGCATGCGTACGCTGAGCGACGCCCTCTGAACGCCGGATTTATCCGAATAAATAGACGGCTGCAGAAAGGCGTGTATGGTTATAAGTGGTTATCTGCTTGTGATAAACGTTAGATCAGACGTTGCTTATGCCTCTTCGACGAAAAGAGCGAGGTTTCAACAACCTACGGAGTTTTAACGGGGGAGGAACATCGGCCTTCGTGAAACTGGATTGTCCTATCGTAAAGCAGCCGCTCGTATGCAGCGTAAGAGCAGCACAGTGATGCGTGTTTGGAAGCAGTGGACGGACGAGTGTCGGTCAACTCGGAAATCCGGGAGTGGACCCCGAAATGTGACGTCAGCGCACGATGATAGATATATGATCCGCATGGTACTGAAGGACCGTACAGCTTCTTCTAAATAACTGGCAGCACAGTGGTCAACAGCTACAGGTGTTTCAACGTGTGCTTTATCAGTTCGTAGACGTCTGCTGCAGCGTGAAATGCGCGCCAGGACTCCTTAATACAGGATCCCGCTCACGCTAAACCATCGCCGCCTGAGGTTACAATGGGCCAATCAGCATAAGGACTGGCGTGCTCATTGGCAGTATGTTGTGTTTTCTGACGAATCTCACTTTAATTTGTGGCACCATGATGGCCGTATTCACGTCCGACGCTATGCTGGTGAACGCCACATTCCAGAGTTCATTTTCGAACGTCATAGTGGACGAACACCTGGAGTCATGGTCTGGGGTGCCATATCATAAGTAACCTGAACAGCAACCGGTATATCAGTGAAGTTCTACAGCCCCAAGCTGTCCCCTTCTTTCAAGGCTTGCCTGGCGCTGTATTTCAGCAGGATACTGTCCGCCCTGCCGATCACATTGTCTAGTGGTCAGAGCAGTCTGCCATGGATGGTGTGGTCTCGGGTTCGAATCCCAGCCTGGGCATGGATGTGCTTCCTCTTTCTTGTTCTTGTCCTTTCTTCGTGTGAATGTGTTGTTGTGCTGTGAAAGGTTGCCTACCCTATAAACGGGTACCTATGGCATACGTGTAGGGGTGACTGGGTACGGTTGTGACAATTTTCATTTGCTCCCCCAAAGATCCCTTAGCAATGCCTGTGAACTGATTTAAAGTTGTTTTTATGTTGAAGTGTTTATTTGCCTGCTTATAAACACTAAAATTTTCTCCCGAAGTACAATAGTTAAGTCACAGGACCAAATGAAACAAAGGAGGAAAAAATGTCACAACCGACCCCACCCCAGGGGCGGTTGTGACAGTGCTTGGGGTCGGTTTTGACAAGTTTAAAAATACAGCAAAACAGACTAGATCACTTTTAATATCAAGTAGTATTAAACGTAATTTAACATAACCTTCATCTGGGAAAGTTTAACATTTACAATGTGTCTCGTTCAGTTGAAGTAGCCTTATACCAAGTTTTACAAAAATATCAGGTTTTTGGAATTTCGTAACGTCTGTTTTGGCAACATTGTGCACATCCTGTGGGTCATAACCGTGTCTGTTCATAACATTTCTCAAGTATCAAAGAAAGATTCCACATTTATTTGTTTTATTGAAGCTTGTTACTCTTGAAAGGCTAGTTGCATGAGCTACACGAACAGACGTGAAGCATTTCTATTCATAAATGAACGCAACCATTTCTCAGTAGCCATTTTACTCTCATATCTGCTTTCAGCGTATATGTAAGCTCAAAAGCACTTTATTATGAGCAATATAACCTATGCACACGTTGTTTTCATTGTGACAGCGACGGCCGGCTCCTTCACGTTTACGAATGAATGTTTCGTAGCAAAGACTTACGATCAACGTTGCATTTCCAAAGCTGTCCGAAAGAAAAAAAAGTTTTACTTCTTTATAAGCTTCTTTATATTTCATTAGGTCACACTGCCCTATTTCTGTCTTCTCCAAGCGTATTATGGGCATCAAATATGATAAAAACATGTTTTACTCGTGTCACAACCGTCCCCACGCAATTTGTCACAACCGACCCGAACCCACTACTTTTGAAAACAGCAATCGCCATGGCAATGCAAAATAGCCTACATAAAAAGTAATCACTGCTATTTCACTATTAAGGTTCACTACTAACGGGGAGAAAACTTTAATTTCTCTATCTATACCCATTCAACAGGAATTACTAAAAGACATCGAACAAAAAAACTTACTTTTGACTGTTAAAAAGTAACCAACCCCTCTGCTAGCGTTAATGTCGCTCGGTGGCTACCGCAATGCTTTGACACACATTCAGACAAGCATGCTGATACTCTGTCTCTTTGCTTCAACCAGGTATTAATTATGGTTTAGCTAATATTACGACTGTCACAACCGTCCCCAGTCTCCCCTACTGTGGAAGTCGGACTTCACACCAAATTATAGTACAGTTGGAAAAGTGAAGCAGCGCACCCCAAATCGCCAGCCTGGCTGGCACACGACAACAACAACAACAATGTCCGTCCTTTATGTTGCTAGGACTTTTCAATCCTTCCTTGCATCACAGCAGGTACAGCTTCTTCCCTGGCTAGCGTATTCCCCGGATATGTCGCCGATATAACATGTCTGGGATTTCGTTGGTCGGCGTATCGTTTGTGATCCTCGTCTTGTTGCTTCCACAGATAAACTTTGGGTACGCATTAGGGTGGGGCGAAAAATAAAAAGTTTTTCAGATCAACTTCTAATAGTTGCCAAAAGTTGTCTTTGGTGATAGTTAGCTTTTGTGCAAAATTTGAGAAAAATCGGTTAATATCTTCAGGGGGCGCTGCGATCGCAAAGTTTTACCATAGCTTTAGTATGAATTTTATGGTTAAAATATCAAAAAGAATGCCTTTAGCTAGTCTCTTTGCGTTTTTTTTACTCAAAAGATGTTTTCATGCATTAAAAGCGCAAGAAATGACTCACAAACATTATTTTATATGATATATTTATATTTAAAAAAAAATCACTTTTTTTCACGTTTTTGTTTCTTTTTAAATGCTTGAAATATAAATATATCATATAAAATTTTTTGTGAGTTATTTCATGTGCTTTGAATGCATGAATATATCTTATGAGTAAAAAAAATGCAATGAGATTAGCTAACGGCATTGTTTTTCATATTTTAACCATAAAATCCCGATAAAAGCTATGATAAAACTTTGCGATTGTAGCGCCCCCTGAAGATATTAACCGATTTTTCTCAAATTTTGCACAAAAGCTAACTATCACCAAAGACAACTTTTGGCAACTATTAGAAGTTGATCTGAAAAACTTTTTATTTTTCGCCCCACCCTAGTACGCATGCAAACAGTATGGAATGCTCTTGATCAGGCAGACATAAAATTTTTTTTGACTTCATACTACGTCGTGTAGCAGCACTTATTGCAGCGTTTGGTGGCTACACAAAATACTAATTTCAATATTTTTTATTGTTTGTTGGCTTATAGTTTAAACATTTATTTGCACCACTATCACTCAGCTGTGTATTAAATTTCATTCAATTATGACGATTCCTTTATGGTATTGCAATTTTTACAAACATGAGTTTCTATAGGGGAAGGGTGGGCATAGTGGCCACTGCGGGCAAAGTGGCCACTTGAAGTTTTCCGCCCTATATATTGCTGCAGTTTAGCGGCAATAGACTCAACTATTCGCCCGGCAGCCGTTGTTGTTGTGTTATAGTTTATATGCCGCTCAGACGCAAACTCACGGATATATCACAAAATTTTCACTTTTTCGACCCTCTGATGTTAGGTAAGTGCATCACATGTTTCGCTTTAGTTTATTGTAGGACTAGGTGAAGTAAATTTTACATCAATGGTGCAAAACACCATGTTTCTAGCTTTGAATTCATATGTCTCAACAGTAGATACAACAACGGGTTGTACGTGAAATATTGTTCTTTCGAAAATGGCGCGCTAGAGGGCAAAGTGGCCACAGCCGTGACCCTTCGATTGTTCGATTAGAAACGTCGATTGTTTTTTCTGTGGTGATTGTTACTCGAAATCTAAGGACAACGAAGGCTGGATTAGATGTTCTGGGTGCCTTAAATCTACTCACAAAGCCTGCACAGGAGCCGAAGAGGAGGACGATGAGTTTATTTGTGATTTATGTAAATACCAGTTGATTTCATAACTTCACATACTTTTAGTAATGCCTATTTTTGTTTAAAAAACCCCAATACAATTAAAGTTACAAATACCTTTGTGCTAAAGATGTACAGAAAATAAACAACGTTACAATGCACAAATGAGCAGGGATACTGCAGACACGTGTTTCGGCGTTACAAGGAACACCTTTATCAATGCAAAAAAGTTGTGAGCTTATGGATGCACAGACATCCGACAAAAGCAACGGAAACAGAAGCGAACAGCTTAAAAAGCAAATATAGCGGATTACATGAACACCAATAAAAAAAATTCGAAGCCAAAAAAGATCCAATGGGAAAATAAAGAATGAACCGAAGCTTTCTACCAGGTCCGGAATGGAAAGAAAGAATTCGATTGGCGACACGATAAGCCAAAAGGCTAACATAATAAAAAACACCAAGTTAAACTGTTAACCGCAAGAACAAAAAAGGAGCAGAATGAAAGAAAGCGAATCGGTAAAAAAAAAAAAAAAAAAAAAAAAAAAAAAAAAAAAGACAAGTAGAAAATGGAAAATGCTAGCAAAATCAGAGGAATAAATTAGAAAGGGAAAAGGCAAAAATTATACAAAAGGACGCCAAACAGCAGAAAAATAAGGAATAGCATTGAGATCGTTAACTAAGTCAGAACTGTTTTTCAAAATATGGAAGGATTCCCAGAAATCAAGATCTGATGGGCTGGGGCATTTTTGGACAATTTGAAAAGAATTAAAATCGAAAGAATGATTCTTTTCCCAACAATGTTGCGCAATACTAGACTTATTCAATTGTTGCTTTTTCACATAATTCTGATGTTCCTTTAAGCGGAATTTCAAAGCACGTCGCGTTTGTCCGATATAAGAGAGATTGCAATTGCAATTAATTTTATAAATACCACAACTGTTAAGAGGATGAATGGGATCTTTAAGGGAAGAGAAACATAGTTTATTCGTAGGGGAGAATACCACCTGGAAATTGAAACGTTTGAGAATCTTAGCAACCTGATAACTCACAGAGGGAAAGAATGGCAAAACAACCAAATTCTTTCTAATGAAAGTTCTCTTAACAACAGTCGTTTCGGATTTGTTAGAAAGTTTTTTAAAAATGGAATCAATCAAAGTATGAGGATAGTTTCTATCAAGAGCCACAGCTTTAAGATAGTTGAGTTCTGCTTTAAGAAGTTCCGGTGAAGAACAAAGATTAATAGCACGCTGAACAAAAGAATTAAATGCAGCATATTTTTGACTAGGAGGGTGAGATGAAAGTCGATGAGGAGGTAACGAGACAGCAAAAGGTTTGCGATAAACAGTAGTTTCAAAGCAGAATTCTGTACGAGAAACTAAAACATCAAGAAAGGGAATGCAATTATCCTGTTCTTTCTCACAAGAGAATTGAATATGAGGATCTATAGCATTTACAACGGATAAAACATCGTCATTATGGAACTGGTTATGGTTCATTAGAACAAAACAATCGTCAACATATCTAACGTAAAATTGAAACTGTAATTTTTGGAACAACTCAACCTCAAAATAATGCATATAAATATCACTAAGAATGGGGCTTAGTGGGTTACCCATAGCCAAACCATCTGTCATAGTGTAAAATTGTCCATTAAAAGCAAAAGAACATTGTTCAAGGCATGTACGGGTAAGGAAAATTAATTCCTCAATTTCCTTAGAGGCAAAATGAAATTCTGAAAGTCTCCTTTGAAGGCATAACAATGCACCCTCGATAGGAACGTTAGTAAATAATGATTTAACATCAAAAGAAGCCATAAAAGAATCCTTAGGGACGAAATTATGAATTTTCTTAACAAAATCTACAGAATTTTTAACGGTGAATAAATTATGAATCCTAAGTGGAGAAAACACAGAGACTAAATATTTAGCAAGTTTATAAGAAGCAGTACCGATATTGGAAACAATCGGTCTAAAAGGGATACCAGTTTTATGTACCTTGGGTAAAGCATAAAATCTAGCACAATTAGCAATAGAGGGAATAACAGAGCGCTTAACACTTAAAGGAATAGACTGAACCGACTTAACCGCAGAAGAAATCGTTTTTAACTCTTTTTCGCTAGGATCTTTCGAAATTTCAAAATACGGACCAGAAGAAATCAAATCATTAGTTTTATCAACATAAGATGATTTGTCAAGAACAACAATTTGACCGCCTTTGTCAGCTTTGGTAACAACCAGATCTGAATTGGAAATTAAATTCTTTACACTACGACTCACAGTATTAGCAAACACAGGTTTAGAAATTTTAGAATTGAAGTCAACATTAGAAGCAATCAGATGCCGAACACACTCTTTTTGAGTGGATGATAAGGCACTATGTTTAAAAGCCTTCTCAATAGGAGCAATAAGTTTAGAAAAAGAAGATTTGCTCGCCACAGAAAAATTATCATTGCACTTTAGAGCCTCGATTTGAGACCTATCTAAAGGAACACTGGAAAGATTAACAACAGCATTTTTATTAACCACCGGTAAATTATCCGAGATAACAGAATGCGAATTTTTACGGAGTTTAGCCATTTTCTTTTTCAAAATAACCTGATGATTCTCCGAAAAACGAAGGGTTCTAAACCAAGATGTTCTATCGACAGAATCAAAATCGGAAATAGAATTTGAAACAGAAAGATGTAAATTGTAGAGTTCACGTTCAATATAAGATAATCGTTTCCTAGTTTCTTGGATCGAAGCTCTAAGTAGAGCCAATTTCGACCGAAAAATAACTTTGTCAATCTTGACAGAACGTTTAGAACCCTTCGTTTTTCGGAGAATCATCAGGTTATTTTGAAAAAGAAAATGGCTAAACTCCGTAAAAATTCGCATTCTGTTATCTCGGATAATTTACCGGTGGTTAATAAAAATGCTGTTGTTAATCTTTCCAGTGTTCCTTTAGATAGGTCTCAAATCGAGGCTCTAAAGTGCAATGATAATTTTTCTGTGGCGAGCAAATCTTCTTTTTCTAAACTTATTGCTCCTATTGAGAAGGCTTTTAAACATAGTGCCTTATCATCCACTCAAAAAGAGTGTGTTCGGCATCTGATTGCTTCTAATGTTGACTTCAATTCTAAAATTTCTAAACCTGTGTTTGCTAATACTGTGAGTCGTAGTGTAAAGAATTTAATTTCCAATTCAGATCTGGTTGTTACCAAAGCTGACAAAGGCGGTCAAATTGTTGTTCTTGACAAATCATCTTATGTTGATAAAACTAATGATTTGATTTCTTCTGGTCCGTATTTTGAAATTTCGAAAGATCCTAGCGAAAAAGAGTTAAAAACGATTTCTTCTGCGGTTAAGTCGGTTCAGTCTATTCCTTTAAGTGTTAAGCGCTCTGTTATTCCCTCTATTGCTAATTGTGCTAGATTTTATGCTTTACCCAAGGTACATAAAACTGGTATCCCTTTTAGACCGATTGTTTCCAATATCGGTACTGCTTCTTATAAACTTGCTAAATATTTAGTCTCTGTGTTTTCTCCACTTAGGATTCATAATTTATTCACCGTTAAAAATTCTGTAGATTTTGTTAAGAAAATTCATAATTTCGTCCCTAAGGATTCTTTTATGGCTTCTTTTGATGTTAAATCATTATTTACTAACGTTCCTATCGAGGGTGCATTGTTATGCCTTCAAAGGAGACTTTCAGAATTTCATTTTGCCTCTAAGGAAATTGAGGAATTAATTTTCCTTACCCGTACATGCCTTGAACAATGTTCTTTTGCTTTTAATGGACAATTTTACACTATGACAGATGGTTTGGCTATGGGTAACCCACTAAGCCCCATTCTTAGTGATATTTATATGCATTATTTTGAGGTTGAGTTGTTCCAAAAATTACAGTTTCAATTTTACGTTAGATATGTTGACGATTGTTTTGTTCTAATGAACCATAACCAGTTCCATAATGACGATGTTTTATCCGTTTTAAATGCTATAGATCCTCATATTCAATTCTCTTGTGAGAAAGAACAGGATAATTGCATTCCCTTTCTTGATGTTTTAGTTTCTCGTACAGAATTCGGCTTTGAAACTACTGTTTATCGCAAACCTTTTGCTGTCTCGTTACCTCCTCATCGACTTTCATCTCACCCTCCTAGTCAAAAATATGCTGCATTTAATTCTTTTGTTCAGCGTGCTATTAATCTTTGTTCTTCACCGGAACTTCTTAAAGCAGAACTCAACTATCTTAAAGCTGTGGCTCTTGATAGAAACTATCCTCATACTTTGATTGATTCCATTTTTAAAAAACTTTCTAACAAATCCGAAACAACTGTTGTTAAGAGAACTTTCATTAGAAAGAATTTGGTTGTTTTGCCATTCTTTCCCTCTGTGAGTTATCAGGTTGCTAAGATTCTCAAACGTTTCAATTTCCAGGTGGTATTCTCCCCTACGAATAAACTATGTTTCTCTTCCCTTAAAGATCCCATTCATCCTCTTAACAGTTGTGGTATTTATAAAATTAATTGCAATTGCAATCTCTCTTATATCGGACAAACGCGACGTGCTTTGAAATTCCGCTTAAAGGAACATCAGAATTATGTGAAAAAGCAACAATTGAATAAGTCTAGTATTGCGCAACATTGTTGGGAAAAGAATCATTCTTTCGATTTTAATTCTTTTCAAATTGTCCAAAAATGCCCCAGCCCATCAGATCTTGATTTCTGGGAATCCTTCCATATTTTGAAAAACAGTTCTGACTTAGTTAACGATCTCAATGCTATTCCTTATTTTTCTGCTGTTTGGCGTCCTTTTGTATAATTTTTGCCTTTTCCCTTTCTAATTTATTCCTCTGATTTTGCTAGCATTTTCCATTTTCTACTTGTCTTTTTTTTTTTTTTTACCGATTCGCTTTCTTTCATTCTGCTCCTTTTTTGTTCTTGCGGTTAACAGTTTAACTCTGGTGTTTTTTATTATGTTAGCCTTTTGGCTTATCGTGTCGCCAATCGAATTCTTTCTTTCCATTTCGTACCTGGTAGAAAGCTTCGGTTCATTCTTTATTTTCCCATTGGATCTTTTTTGGCTTCGAATTTTTTTTATTGGTGTTCATGTAATCCGCTATATTTGCTTTTTAAGCTGTTCGCTTCTGTTTCCGTTGCTTTTGTCGGATGTCTGTGCATCCATAAGCTCACAACTTTTTTGCATTGATAAAGGTGTTCCTTGTAACGCCGAAACACGTGTCTGCAGTATCCCTGCTCATTTGTGCATTGTAACGTTGTTTATTTTCTGTACACCCAATACAATTGTTCTGAGTTCTGAAACTAAATGCGTTTCATTTTTTCCATACTATCTAAATCTATTTAGGCAGTGGCCACTTTGCCCTACCTAGTGGGGCAAAGTGGCCACTTTGACAGCTTTTGGTAAAGTAAAAATTTTGTATAAATAAAGTTTAAAAATCTAGTTGTTTATATTTTTTAATCGTGCCTAAGTAACCATACTAAATGTCGAAGGGATTTATAAAATGTTTCAATAAAGTTTAGGGGTGGAAAAAAAAGATGTTCCTTAGGGTGGTCGGTATGCCCACCCTTCCCCTAGTTTGCTTGTGTTGTGGGTGCAAGAGTTTTTGCAATTTGTTAGTTTATATTAAAATACATAGTGGTGCCTTATATTTGAGTACATCACAATCTACGTATATTAACAATTGAGTATCTTTTTATCTATCTATGTCCTGCTTCTTTCTACTGAACGCCAATGAACATAACGTCGAATCAGGTACCGATAGACTCGTAATTTTCAGGCTTCATTAGTTTTAATTTACATAAAGTTTAATAAAATATTCTGAAAAACTTGAGGAAAATCTTCCAATTTTTTCTTAAATTTAAGGCGATTTGTTCTTAATGATTAAATATGAAACCCATTGTTATAAAACTTGGTTGATATGAAACAGTAATAATAATAAGGATCATGAGAATTTTGAATGAAGGCTTACCTGAATCAAACATGAAACTCATTAGCCACGTATGTAATATTTTTATTAACGCGGGTGAAACCGCGGGGTCATCCATAAGCTCACAACTTTTTTGCATTGATAAAGGCGTTCCTTGTAACGCCGAAACACGTGTCTGCAGTATCCCTGCTCATTTGTGCATTGTAACGTTGTTTATTTTCTGTATATCTCATAATGGTTCCGAAGCATGCTTCGATTTATGTTGGTAACTGTTTTGTACATAGCAACGAAAAAACTGATTGAAGACAACTTTCATTTACGTATTTTAGAAAATCTGAACTACACATTTTAAGTTAAAATTAATTTTTTATTGCAAACAATAAAAAATTTTAAAATTTCAAACACGTTTAATTTTTAAAATAATAATTGAGCTCAGAAGCATTAACCCCTAAGTCGTAGCAGCTTTACTAGTCCTGCAAATGATATTTTAAATTAATATTTCTTTTTAACTTTCGTGCATATAACTTTATTTTTGTTACTTCAAAATACCTGCAAAAGATTCAGGGAGAAAAAAAGATTAAGGTCAGTAGCGTACATTGCACCCCCGCAACCCGGGGGGGGGGGCGCACGGGGGCTAATGGCCCACGATTCAGGAAATTAGCACTATAAGTTAAACGGAGAAAATATTTTTTAATTTAGCAAGGGGATGTGGGAGGCGCACTTACAAATCTTGCAGGGAGTGTACCTAAGTCTAAGTACGTTACTGATTATGGTTTTCTACCATTTGCAGTCCCCTAAAGCGTAATATTTTGCTGCCTCTCATAGGCGACTGTTGTACCAAAAAAGTGGAGAGTCGAAAGAAATATGTTTGTGTGTGTGGGGGGGGGGGGGGTAGGAGTAGAAGGTAGCATTTCTGAAAGGATTTCTTTGTAAAATTTGTCCATATTATTGTATTTTAACATTTCTGATTAAATGACCTCTAAAAAGTCCCACAAAATCAACCAGGTTAAAAATGCCAAACATAGACATTTCCACTTTCGGTTCAAAAATTCCATTGTTCTGAAATAACATGAAAAAAGTTGAAATTTTCAGTTTTCATTTTGGTGAAATAAGTCAATCCAATCCACTCAGTGAAAAAAAATTTTCACTCGATCATTACCTTTGAACTCTGAAAAGTGAGGGGGCAAGGGCCCTTTACTTCTAAATGTGAGGGGGCAGTCGCCCCCCTTGCCTCCCTGTACGAGCCGTCTTTGCTGCCTCTATTCCAACCATGCATATTGGCTGGAATTTGCCAACTGCTTTAGGAGTGGTGCGGGACCAAATGAATATGTGCTCGAAGTCCCAAGATCTGTAGGTCAGTCCTACGACTTATTACGGGCCAGAGCCTTATTTCAGGGCTGGGTTTTTAGGGTTCAAACCCCCTCCGAAATTTTACAAAACTGTTCCCAAAAATTCTTTTCATTCGATTATTTTTGTTGAAAAAATATTTTTTCCATTTATTATTTATTTCAAATTCATTAGAAAAAAGGAAATTATTGTTATTGAAGAATTGTATCAACTCGGTGCTTCATCTGCATTATTTTTTTATGCGAGCATCACATCTTACTATACAGTGTTTTCCTTCAGATTTTTAGTACTTGACTATAAGAAAAATACTATCAACATTCATTACATTTGGAAGTGCCAAACTCTATATTTAACATATTTCATGGGGGACAAAAACATATGAATGTAATAAGTATCAATTTGAATGAACATACATGAGTACAAGCATCCATTCTTTTGAGTTCTGAAACAGACATCGAATTTTGAACAGGAGTAAAGTTATTTAGACACATCAGAATTTTTTTCTTGCTTAATAGACATGTCATCTTTTACATTTGCTTATGTTAATGGCGCTAAAGCAGCGAAAAGAAGATATGAATGAAATCAAATTTTATTTCACGAGAAATGCGTTTGGTAAAACCCTCCCCGAAATATATCTGGTTACGGCCCTGTTACGGGCTATATGGAAAAGATCAAACATGTTAAAATCAACAATAGAAAAGGATTCATCTGTTCTTCACCCCCTATAAAAAAGTTAAAATGACAGGTTTGTTTGTTTTTCCTTTGAGAAAAAAATCCATGGTACCCATGGGCTCTGTCCTAAGTAAATGAACACATGATTAAAAAACGGCATAATAAACAAGATGCTAATACAAAAATTATTTAGTTCCAAGTGAATCTGTGTATCCTTTCTAATTGAGGACTTGAAACGAACTTTATATTTTCCTTTAAAAAATCAAGTCATTCAGCATAAAGTTCCTGAACAAAAAGCAAGAGCTACATAATTTATACCATATAAATAGAAAAACATTGAAAAGAAGTACTCACCCAAAAGATGAGATTGAAAATAACGACCAAATATTTCATGCAAGCATAACATCCGGCAAGGCCCATTTTGGAGTTTTTTCTTTGTTTTCCCCCCTCCAATTGATGGATCACAAACAAAAAAGGAACTTCAAAGTTTCCCAACTCGCATCCACGCTCTCCGGCTTTCTTTTGTGAAAAAGTAAATGCGGGAAAGGGATCAGAAATAGAATCTTTGCGGCGCGTGCGCAGTGAGAGGCATCGCTTCCTGCGAGAAGGTAGCGAGCGCCGACAAGCGGGATCTTGAGACAATTTTCCGACGCTTCATACTAGATTTCAACTAAACCCTCTCTCTCTCTTTTATGTTTTTCGGTAGCAATGAAACTTTTTTTAGAAGAAAATAGGGGTTTTGAAACTAGTTGTTTTTCTTCCATCCTTTTCGCCGACTCTCTTATAAGCATCTTCTCTTATACCGTATGTTCGACTACAAAAACTTTTTGTACAGCTTGTTCGAAATCACTTGATGTCTTTTTTATGTTTTACTTTAAACTTTGACATTTCAGTCTTATTACTGTTTAGTTAAATAAACTCCTCATTTATTTTCATAAATCATTAGGATATGTGGATATGTGAGTTATTAAAAATGGAAAATAGAACTTAAGATCTTCAGTCAATATTGCTATTACAAGCGGGCGAAAAATGGCAATAAAATATGCATAATAGATCGCACGGTTGCAATATTATTAATACTGATTTAAAGTTAGCTGATGTGTAAGCACGTTTCTATGTTGCCGCTCAGGCACACATGCACATTGCACACTCAGCTCGCGCACGCAGTTTTTATGTATGAGAAACATAAAACATAACAGAAGAAAACCACCAGTGGCGTAGAACTTTGTATAGACGGGGGAGCCCTTCGCAATGTCGGATCTTTACGCTTTCCGGGGAGGGGGGAGGGCAAGACACTTTTTGCCCCTTTACACACAAGATCAATTATAGAGTCATAAATATTAAATAAACACTTTTTGTGAATAAAAGGAATTTAAAAACATTGCTAAAATCTCTTTCCTGAGAAATACAAGTTTAACTACACTTCTGCATTTTTAATACGAACTTAGTTTTAGATAGAATATTTGCTCAGAAATAGGAAATCTCAAACTTTTCTAACGGAAAAAATTCCAAATGTTACCTTTAAAAAAATGACTTTTAACGATTTTTGGTGACATTACGCGAATTTCCTAGGAAAAGTAGATCACACATTTGAAAATAGGTTTAAGGAAAAAAATGTGCTACAGAATGTTGTGGTAAAGAAATTTTCCGAGGGAGCTGAGCCAGTCTGAAATATTCCAGGGGCAGCCAGAGCTCCCCCAGCTCCCCCGGTTCCTACGCCCCTGAAAACCACGTAAATATTTTCAGTGCAAAAAAGTTACTAAATAAATTTAAAACTAGCTTTTAGTAGGAAGTTCGTCCAGAACAAAATGATCCTACTTTCCTCACACCATTATTAACTTTTAAACGTCAGTTTCAACATCAACTTTCATACGTCATTATAAGCTTCAAATAACTTCAATCATACATTTTTAGCGATGGAGGTGCTTTGTCAGTCAGAAGTATTACTTTCAGTCATTGATATTGAAAAAATAAGTCAAAAAAAGGGAGGGGGTGGGCAGAAAATACTTTTATTTTCCCTACAGTTAGTTTTAAATTACTTTTTTAAAATGTCTCATTTCTAAAACAAAGCGTATCGTCGCAAATGAAGAAGCTTTAGTGTAAAGTCAGGTCGACGATCAACCATTTTGGATCTCTGCTATCCCAAGCCGTGCAACAATGAAAAATTCTATTCAAAATGCCGGCTCATCTATATAGTGGTCTGGCTAAGAGTAACTTGTTCAATTGTAACGTCAGCATCGAAAATGAAACAGCATCAAAGTGTCTCTTAACCTTTCTTTTTTTTTCCTTTTTTTATTGAAGCAGATTTTTTTTTACACTTTCAATTAATTTTTTCATGGATTGTTTATTTCGGATATTTTACTAGGAACTTTTAACACCAATTTTTTTCATCTATGCGAGAGCAAAAATATAAGAGAAATTACTGAACTGAATTACAGCAAAGTGTAGCTGTGTAATAATGCATTTTCTTCCAATGTAAAATTTCGAATCTGAGTAGGCGAAACGAATAATTAAATAAGATTGGATCGATTTTGTAAAATTACACAAATTACAAAACAGTTAATTTTACGTTTTCTGCATTGTTTTTTTTTTTTTTTTTTTTTTTTGGTACTTTTCATCATTAGTTCACGAAAGAAAAATAAAGTTAAAGTGAAAAAAATGCACCTTTTATTAATCATTTAAATCAAAAGTAAAGTTGTTTTCAGTACTTTCTATTGGAGGAAAAACACGTTCGTTACATTCAACGTTTGCATGTGAGGGTATTAAATGAAAAATTACGCGGTGGTCTTTCGAATTTTTGTTTGCAGTATTCATTGAATTTTTAATTTTTTTGAGTTATTTTTATTGCTTTAATATTATTGTTCTTTTTTTAGCCTACTTTCCCGTTAAAAATAAAAGAGACGAAAAGCATTAAAATTGGCTTAATGCATCTAAAAAATGTCGCCAAGTCCAAAAAATATCGCCAAGTCCAAAAAAATATCGCCAAGTAAAAAAAATATCGCCAAGTAAAAAAAAAGTCAAAAAGAAACAAAAAAATGAAATAAATATCGAAAAATTAAAAATTTGAAAGTAGGGTATTGAGATGGGGAATTTGTGTGTCTGTCGGTCTGTCGGTCTGTCTGTCCCCACCCCTAATAACTTTTGAATGAACATTCCGATTTGGACAAACTTTTTTTTGTTGGAAAGACCTCGGCGAGTACAGCTCATTCCCATATAGTCCAGGCTAGAAGGCCATATACCTAAAATTTTTACATATATGACATTTTTTGGTGGTTTCTATATGAATTTGACCTGCTGATTCCGAATCCGTTGAGTGCCAGACGCTAAACCTTGAGCAATTTTGTCAAAATGGCGAAAACCAATATGGCTGCTGTAAAAGGTACGAAGCAAATTAATGGAATCGTGCGTGCAATGAAACATTTTATACACTTAAAAATGATTGTACTCTTTAGTCAAAATATAATTCTATTGAAAATTAATATTTATGAAAAGTATACGAATAAAAAAATTATCAAAATGGTAAAATTCAAGATGTCAGCCTAAAAAGTTATAAGGTTCGATTTTCAGGTATAAATCATTTTTTAAACCGTAATTTACATGAAAATAGAATGTTTTAACAAAGACAAATGTTTAAAATGATATGCAGGGAGCATAAAAATGTGATTTAGCCTAAAAATAACACTGAAAACAAATTTAGAAACATTCCAAACTTAAGTTTCAGGATTTTGCCGGCTTAAACCAATTTCCTGCAAGAAACAAGTGTCTTTTGCGAAAAAGTTTCCCATATTGATACAAGTTGCATGAATACGAACTTCTCACTGGTGTGAAACGTATTTTTAGCTACCAGTCGGAAGGTATATCCAACGTGTTTGTTTAGTGTTTCGTCTTCAGTTGGATTATGGATTGTTCAGATTGACTTCACCCAAGTAAGGGTATGTGCAATCTCTCGATATTGTAGTTTTGGATGAATTGCAAAACAAATAAGCGGCTTAGCTATTTGCTTGCAATTTTTGTCTTAGCACTGGCCATATTTGTCAAACTGCTCCAGGAGCTTTCCTCGTAAGTTAGAAAGATGCTGAACTGTTACCATCAACCTATCTAAGAGTTTTCGGGAAGTTTCCAATTTCTTGCCGTAAAGTAACTTACTTTAATTTGGAAGGTTTCTAAATTCTTTCGGAATACTACTGACTTAAGCTAAGTAGTGAGTCATAATCACATCAGCTTCTTCATCTTCATGAGAAACAAAAGCTTGTTGAATTCCAATACCAATCTAATCGGAAAAGAATCGGTACCAGTAATAATTACACATTGACCTGGGGATCGAATATAGTAGACTCACAACAAACCTAATTACTTGCGTCTTATTTGGTACTACTTTCAGTACGATGTCTCTTTTAGAAAGTGGTGATTTATCATTAAGTTGAAAAACACAATAGATATTTTTCTCTTATGTGGCTCGACGTTGTGACGTAGTACTAAGTTTATCGTATCTCTCAAACAGATTGTGTACCGCTAGAATGGTTTGTATCTCGTGCTTAATAAGGTTTTCTACACCATCAATACAATTACTCAAGCAGCTAGCTTTGCGGGTAAAGGTACTGCCCACAATGTTGCACATTCAACAAGAATGATAATGTCTGGACGACTCTTACCGCCTACCCTGAAAACTGCCTTTAGTTTTGACTCTAGTACAGATTTATTAGGACCTCTCATATTTCACTCATTATCAAATAAAGCAGTAGGAAGAGGAGCCAGTCATGACTAAATAATTTCTGCAAGGAAGCTTTCCCTTGATGACTTCATTAAACCACATACCATTCTTGTGTCCGGTGTATGATTTGAATCACAGATTTTAGTCTTCTTTGGGGTGAACGTAACCATTGTTTTAACCTTCTTAATGTTTAGTGGCATCTTTGAGGCCACGTTTTGTTATATGCATGCCATTGTGTCTTGCCAATTTTTCCCGAGTCCTCTGCATTTAAAGTTCTATCAATACTTTACGCTTAAGTCTATATCACATCAAGAAAGGAAAAAAAAAACTAAATACATTTTTGTAGAGATGGTAGGTATAGTGATTTGTACAGTCATTTGAAGTAGTAAAATAAAAAGGGTTTTCTGTTAAAATAAAGCATCAAAATAGAAAATTTTGCAAATTTTTTAGTTAAGTACTAAAAATGTTTTGTTCGTTTGATTCGCAGACGCTTCTAAAGTTATCACAAAACATCTATCGAATATATCTCATTAGCCCTAAGCATTTTTTCGCTTTTTCATTGGGAATTTTTTTTTTTTTTTTTTTGTAATGCTGTTTTTCATACGATTCTATTACTACTGGAAAATATGTTTTTATTTGTCTGGTATGTTTTAAGCCAATTTCTCTCTTCACATTTTCACAGTAAAAATAAAGCGAAACACTCCTTGAAAATAATGGGCAGTTATAGGCTTAACTTCTGCCAGTAACATACCTGGAAGAAATAAGGAAAGTTTCCTGATGAAGGTCAGAAACCTTGCTAAAGAATTTATAACGCTTCCAAACAAAAGTCAGTCACTTTACGGCAATAAATCGGAAACTTGCGAAAAACTCTTAGATAGGTTGATGGTAGCAGTTCGGAATCTTTCTGGCTTACCAGGAAAGCTCTTGAAGCAGTTTAACAAATATGGCTACTGCTAAGGCCGAAATGTCAAGCAATTAGCTGAGCCGCTAATTTGTTTGCAATTCATCCAAAACTACAATATCGAGAGATTGTACATACATTTACTTGGGTGAAGTCAATCTGGACAATCCATTATCGAGCTGAAGGCGAAACACTAAACAAACACGTGGGATATACCTTCCAACTGGTAGCTAAAAATATGTTTCACACCAGTGAGAAGTTCGCATTCATGCAACTTGTATCAATGTGGGAAACTTTTTCTCAAAAGAAACTTGTTTCTTTCAGGAAATTGGTTTAAGCCGGCAAAATCCCGAAACTTAAGTTTGGAATGTTTCTAAATATTTTTACAGTGTTATTTTTAGGCTAAATCACATTTTTTATGCTCCCTGCATAGCATTTTAAACGTTTATCTTTGTTAAAACATTCTATTTTCGTGTAAATTACGGTTTAAAAAATGATTTATACCTGAAAATCGAACCTTATAACTTTTTAGGCTCACATCTTGGATTTTACCATTTTGATAATGTTTTTATTCGTATACTTTTCATAAATATTAATTTTCAATAGAATTATATTTTGACTAAAGAGTACAATCATTTTTAAGTGTATAAAATGTTTCATTGCACGCACGATTCCATTAATTTGCTTCGTACCTTTTACAGGAGCCATATTGGATTTCGCCATTTTGACAAAAATGCTCAAGGTTTAGCGTCTGGCACTCAACGGATTC
Source organism: Uloborus plumipes (assembly GCA_038373865.1). Lineage (NCBI taxonomy): Eukaryota > Metazoa > Arthropoda > Arachnida > Araneae > Uloboridae > Uloborus > Uloborus plumipes. The sequence continues at coordinate 21,215 of JAXGGA010005815.1, forward strand.
AAAATCAGCAGGTCAAATTCATATAGAAACCACCAAAAAATGTCATATATGTAAAAATTTTAGGTTTGATGACATTTCAATGGACACTAGCCTGGACTAATATTTGATTTTTCGATTTGAACAATTTTTGGTGCAACTTTAAACCGTTCAAACAACCTGGCCCGCGATATTAACTTTTTAGTTAACAGTCCGATTTGAACAAACTTTTTTTTGTTCGAAAGATCTTTTCAAGGGTACTTCATTCCCGTATCTACATTTTCGATTTGAACAATTTTTTGTTCAACATTGAACCGTTCAAACAAGCTCTCACCCCTAATAACTTTTGAGTGAACCGTCCGATTTAAACAAACTTTTTTTTGTTCGAAAGATCTCGGCAAGGATACTTCATCCCCGTTTTTAAATTTCCGATTTGAACAATTTTTCGTTCAACATTGAACCGTTCAAACAAGCTCTCACACCTAATAACTTTTGAATTAACAGTCCGATTTAAACAAACTTTTTTTTGTTCAAAAGGTCTCGGCAAGGATGCTTCATTACCGTACTTAAATTTTCAATTTAAACATTTTTTTTGTTCAACATTGAACCGTTCAAACAACCTTTCCCCACATAATAACTTTTAAGTGAACCGTCCGAATTGAATAAACTTTTTTATGTTCGAAAGATCTCGGAGAGGCTCATTCCTATATTTCACTTTTCAATTTGAACCATTTTTCGTTCAATGATGAACCGTTCAGAAAAAATTTTAACATGAGCGCCTACGGAGAAATTTAAATTGAATGTTGATTCTGAACTTCAAGGCAGATTTCCTTCAAACTAACTTTGTAAGAAAATGGTTTTGATACATAATGTATTGTAAAGTACTTTTCTGAATAATCTTCTGTGAGGACTCTGATTCCGACTCCGACTCCGCAAACATGGCGGAAATGCAGACTCAGAAAAAATGACTGACTGGGCAGACGATTTTTTGTTTATTTATTTATTTGTTTGTTTAATTTATTATTATTTTTTTTTATCAGACGATTTTTTTTTTTGTTAACAAAAATTTTTCATTCACGAGAGCATTTTATTCCTTATTTATATTTAACAACTGGCAACGGATTAAAAATGAAATTCAAGACATTTTATTAACGAACAAGATTTTTTTCTTTCTTTGATAAAATGTGTTTTGAAGTTCTTTGTACTTTTATTTTATTTATTTATTTTTTTTTTCTTTTGAAAACGATTGTGGAATTTTTCTACGGAAGAACTATAACAGTTACATTCTTTAAAAGGTGCGACAAAACTTTATTGACTCGTTTATTTACTTTTTCGTGTCTATTTTATCTGATGAGAGGGGTATATTTTGCTTTCAGAAATCAGCTTTAAGTGCTATAAAGATATGTTTGACATAATTTTTAGTTTCAGATAATCAAGAGAATATTGATCAGATGCTACAATGCCGATGTCGATGTACGGGAAAGTAGGCTCGTTTAGTTCTTGACAGAACTTCTTGTCTTTTTTTCGTTTTTAGAGATGTTTAAAAAATACATTGGGTGCCTGAAGAGACTTTTTCTGTGTGTTAATAACATAGCGTTTAGAATTATTTTTATAGATTTTTACGAAACATATACACTATTAATATTCAGATAAATTGTGAAATGTACGACACAAAACTAATGATGAAATATAATATTTTTGAAATAAATCACTACTTACAAAAAAAGGAGGGATAAATTCCGAAATGCAAATAAAAAGAACTAATATTTTATGATTTAAAGAAAATAACTGCAATTTAAAAAAAGTTAACAGTTTTATTTTACCTTGGGCTCAAAAGTCATAAATAACAGAAATTGCAAAACATTAACTTATTTTAACGCAGATTTTTCCAAAATATTTTAAAATATCTGAATTTTATCATTCTAAGTAGATTTATTAAAAAAATCATAAGAGAAAAAACTAATAGTATGAGTAATGTCCTCGAAAAGTAAGAGCATAATCGTCGGAATAAAATATTTACATTTTTTCCCGCTAAAATTTAATAAAGTACTTATATGTGCTTTAAGTTAATAAAGTTATGAAGTTTTATCTTGGCAGCAAGATTTACGTTATGCATTGTTTAATTACAAGTTTTATCTATTCTCATGCCGTATATCAACATAGAAAGTTCATAAAACTCTTGGTTTGCTTGAAATATTAATAATGAAATTTGAATCTAAAATGTAAAGCGTCAGTTTATTTTCCTTCTCGTCTCTCTCTTTCTCTTTTCTTTTCTCGCTTTGCGCTTACTCACTCATAGCTTCAAATTGACTTCAGTTTTGAAAAAAAATCTTGAGGTAACCTCAACCCCTTCCCTTCTACGAAAGTTTTTTATTTGACATTCTATTACTAGGGCATACACTGCAAAAAATGAACTGCAATTTTTACTGTATAATGCTGGAAGCAGAGCCTCTAATTTAAAACTGTAAAATGCGCAGTGATAAACTGTAAAACTAGCCATTTTACAGTTTCTTACTATAAGGGTGGCAATTTTACAGTCTATTGCCGTAAAATTTATCTGTATTATACTGTAAAAACAACAGTATAATACTGGCAGCTGAGATATTAGTTTAAAACTGTAAAATGCACGGTAATAAACTGTTAAATTAGCAATTTTACATACAGTTTAGTACTCTAAAATTAGCAATTTTACAATTTAGTACCGTAAAAGTAGCAGCTTTGGTTTTACTGTTTGTTATCGTGAAATTAGCAATTTTTACTGTTTATTACTATAAAATTAGCTGTATTATACTGCAAAAACAACATTCATTTTTTGCAGTCTAAGATTCTATAACACGTTTACCAAATACAACAAATTTGTAAAAAAATCATTGGTATTAAATAACCCTGATACATGATCATCCCAAGTATTGATACGAATAACAGCCAAACGGCACATTTGCGTAGGCGCGGCAGAATCCAACGCAAAGGGGTGTAGCCGCATAAAAATCCCTAAACAAATATTTTACTAGTGTTTTAAAATATTTTTCCAATTTTTAATTTGAAAAATATTTATTTGTTTTTCAGCAAAGTTTTGAAATGTATTTTCATCTTTGCTAAAATTATATTTAGTTTCTAAGTACTATTTATCTGATCACGTTATTTTTTTTTTTTTTTTTTTTGCAATTTAATCTTTGCTTTTAATAAATTTAATGAAAAAAAAATATTTTTCTTTAAAATTATTTAGTTTTTTATTTTCTTTTATATTTTTTTTAAATTTTATTCTGAGATGTAATTTCATCTTTGTTAAACTTATAGCTAGTTTCTAAGCATTATTTCACTGATCACAATATTTTTGTAATTTGTTCTTTGCCTTAAATAAATTTAATTTAAAAAAAAGAACTAGGTTTTTTTGAAAATTATTTTTTAATTTTAATCATTTTTTGAACGTATTTATTTATTTATTTTAAAGCACATTGTCTGATGTATTTTCATCATTGCTAAAATTACTTTTAGTTTTCAAGTACCATTTCCCTGATCAAACTATTTTTATAACTTTGTAACTTGACCTTTCCTTTTAATGAGTTGAATTTAAAATAAAAAAAACTAAGTTTTTAAAATATACATATTTTTTCATTTTAATTAATATTTTTAATAAAAATATTTATTTATTTTAAAGCAAATTCTGAGATTTATTTTCACCTGTGTTAAAATTATATTTAATTTATAAGTACTGTATCTCTGATCTCAATATTTTTTTTTTTTTGTTTTGACATTTGTCTCTAGAATTTTTAAATGTATTTAATTTTACAGATTTTAAATTGATAATCAAAAATAAATTTAAAAAATTTAATATTAAAAAAGTTTTATGCTAATATTACTTTTTATAATTTATTTTATTTTATTTTTGAAAAGCCAATGGGCGAGAGAATAGACCCCTTTCCAGAGCTCGTGCACATAAACATGAAATAAATTACTTTCGCGATGTTATTTTGTAGTTTTGAAAATATTCTGTATATCCCGTTTTAATTTAGTAAATTTTATTTTTAAAGGTAAAGGGTAAAAGCGTTCCCCTTGCACTCCCCTCTGGAACTGTTGAAGATGAACATGAGATTAATACTTTTCGTGATGTACTTTGTGGATTAAGTGTTCATATTTTTCCAGCGATAAATAATAATTTTGCTTTTATTTTTAAACCACTTTCTTATATCAATGTTCTTCTTACGTATGTAAAATTTTGTCCATTCTGACTATTTCCTCGTGGAGCGCCGATTTCTTTTTTTTTTTTTTTTCTTTTTTGTCGTAGAGGTTAGAAATATTACTGGCATGAGTTTCAACAGCAAGTTCTATTTTTAATCATTCTATATATTTAATATATATATAATACTAGCAGAACCCGCACGGCGATGCCCGTGCATTTAAATGGGAAGGAAGTCCACTGAATAAATTTAAGTTCATTCCAACCCTCTGAAGTAAAATTATTATATTCTTTCATTCAAATGTACTCCACAACCTTTTAAATTCCACCATAAGTCATATTGAAGTTTAAATTACAATGCGCCAAATGAATAAAAAAAAACATTAAGTTGAGTAAGTAACAGGAGAATTAGTCAACTTTCAAGGCTTAACTCAATACGCAAATTTAAACCACTGAAGAAAGAGCAGTTTGTCTAGAAAATGGACCTAGTGTTTTAGTTTTGCGTATAGAGTTAAGCCTTGAAAATTGACTAATGTTGATTAATTACTATCTCCTGTTCTAATTAATCTAGAGAAACGTGCTAAAACTTTTCTTTTTCAGAAAAAAACCTTTTCAACGATGTATAATGTTTGGCGGGGTGGGGGGCGGTCTCCTCAATTATGCCGGATACACCGAAAATGAGACTAATTAATTTAATAAAATATAATTCGAAATTTAGAATTCGGCCTTCGAAGTGCATTTCACGGGGATGCATTCGAATTTTTGTGCCAAGTTTCAGGTCGGTAGGTGCTGTGGGGCTTCTGGCCATCGGTTACAAACATACAAACGAACAAAGCTCGTCATCTTTATATACATAGATGACACTTTTGATGACATTTTACAGTTTGTGGTGTTCAATGGCTGGATTATTTTAGTTTCAAAGACTTTGTTTTTCTTTTCGTGTGTGTGTGACCTTATTTTTTTCTTTTTTTAGCGAAATTTTTACGTTTCAATGGAACTTTTGACGCAACTGTAGTGCCAAGATTTTCGAAAACTCTCAACGAACACAGCAATATTGCCCTTGAAATTTAATGTAATTCACCGATTTAACCTTAATTTCAATGTAAAATTGGTCGCCAAATCTAAATTTATTAACATAGGGAACCGATTGTATCAGGTAGCTCAGCCACAACCATTTTTCCATGATTTTAATGTGAACATTAAAAGGAAAAAAATATTACGTTTTTCGCACCATCTCTTTGAAGTGATTACAATCTAACAGTGACCCTCAAAAAAGGAAGATTTCGGTGGCTGAAGGTTTGATAAATTTCCCGATTGTTGCCAAACTTTACGACGTCAAATACGAAGAGCAACTGAATAGCGATGTTACCGTAAATATCAGAATGGAACAATTATTGTTAAAAATTTTGTATGGTGGCATTAAATACATGTTTTAAACATGCAATAAAATACGCTTTAGACTGCAAACAACTAACTGTTCCTTTCCAGAGCGCTTTCTTTTTCTTTGATTTGGAGAAAGTAGTGTTTCACTGGCTGGGAGGTTTGGTAAATATCCCTATTGTTGCCAAACTTTACCACGCCAAATACGACGAGTAACTGAATAGCCATCACTAAATTTTTAAAAATAATAGTTCCATTCTGATATTTTCGGTAACACCGAATTTTGAGGAAGTAAACTGAATAAATTTCAATTCACACTCAGCACTCTGAAGTAAAATTATTATATCCTTTAGTTCAAATGCGCTTCAGCTTTTAAATTCCACTTAAAGTCATGTTAAAGTTTAAATCAATTCGCCAAATAAATCAAAAAGACAGAAAATTAAGAAAGAAATAGGAGATATTAATCATTCGAATTGAATAAATTTTCAAGGCTTAAAACGCAAATTTAAACCACAAAGTAACTTCAGGGACAAAAGAGCAGCTGATCAATAAAATGGACCTAGTGTTTCAGTATTGCGTACATAGTTAAGCCTTGAAAATTGGCTAAATTTGATTAATTAATATCTTCTGCTCTAATCAACGGACAGAAACGTTTTTAAACTTTTCTTTTTCAGAAAAAATACCCTTTCCAGCGATATATAATGTTTTGGGGGGGGGAGGTTTTCCCCCCTCAATTATGGCGGATACACCAAAAGTGAGACTAATTAATTTAAAAATAACTAATTCGAAATTTAAATTTTGGCCTTCGAGGTGCATTTTACTGGGATACGTTCGAATTTTTGAGCCAAGTTTCATGTCTGTAGGTGCTGTGGGGGCTTCTGGCCAGCGGTTACAAACAAACGAACACCGTCATCTTTATATATATAGATTACGTACAGGTCAAACGCTCTGCTGCAAAATCTACGCAACGCACGACGCAACTTGGAACAAAATTTGTCCGCAGACTAATAGTTTGTCAGACGAAGTCGTTTTTTTTTAATTCGTCCCAGATTTCTTAAAATTTAATTAACACTGTATAATTCACAGCTTACTCTTCCGTTTTATTTTTACTCCAAAAGCGTTTTCCGTGATTGAAGTAAAGAGACCTGCCGATTTCTTGCGCTTGTTATTATTTACATTTTTCAAAGTAATTCTGTTTGTTTTAGGATTCAGCTTTATTTCTGAGAGGATTCGAACTGAAAAACGTGTCATATAGAACTCTTTAATGTAAATTTGCCTAGGTGGCGTAAATCTTTCTTTTAGTTACACATAATGGACTCAAGAATGCACTCTGTGATATTTGATTTTGATGATAAAATAAAACGTTTTTTACTATATGTCTCTAGCTCATAAACTTTCTGCAAGCTATCAATTTCGTTCCGTTTGCTCGGTTTTATTTTCTTCTATGATTAGTGTCAAATAAAACAAATTAACTCTAAAAAATACTCGTAAGCCATCATGGAAAAGTAAAATCATAAAATCAACCTGTATATAATTCTTATTAATTTCTCACAATAACTACTGAAGTTATTGTCATTAGCTCTCGTTCAATTTCATCTGACCGATAGTAAAGTTCTTACTGCTTCTTATTTCAGTTCCAACTTCTATTAATCACTTTTCCGTCCACTGGGTAACATCCAAGTGAGCTCTGCACTTTTTCTGAAATGATATCTTTAAAAATAACCATTTTCTTTATTTCTTATTACTGATTCTTGTAGATGGAATGGAATTATTTTTTTGCAGGTTTTATCTCAATATTCCAAAGGTTCGCAAACTACAGACCTGTCCAAACCCCAATTGAAAATCGTTAAATTTGCAGACCCCCAAAAATATCGCTTGAAGCGTTTGAAGTTTTTTCTAACGTTTTCACAGTTTTTTTTCTTCTCCGTCTTAAAATTTATTTATTCATTGTTCTGTATTTTTTAGAGATCTTCTCTAGTTTTCATTACTTAACATTACTATTTTGAGCTATGAAAGTAAAATTCGATTCAAAACTCAATTAGGTGCTAAATATGTCATAAAACCGAGGGCTCTGGGGTGTTTGTTGCGCCCTGCGTGCACGTAAAAAACTTTTTTTATTCCCCGTGAATATGCACTGTAAAAAATAGATGTTGTTTTCACAGTATAATACTGCTAATTTTATAGTAACAAACTAAAAATTGCTAATTTTACAGTAATAAACTATAAAATTGCTAATTTTACAGTAACAAACTATAAAATTGCTAATTTTGGTTTATTACTATGCATTTTACAGTTTTAAACTAGAACCTCTGCTGAGTTTTTACAGTATAATACAGCTAATTTTGTGGTAATAAACTGTAAAATTATGGTGATAAACTAAAATTGCTGCTTTACAGTAATAAACTGTAAAATTGCTAGTTTAACCGTTTATTACTGCGCATTTTACAGTTTTAAACTGGAACCTCTGCTGCCAGTATTATACCGTAAAAACAAGTTTATTTTTTGCAGTGTGCTTTCGTTTTGAATAAAAAAATTGTGACTCGACCTTTGATTTCAATTATTTTTATGTTTTAGCAGGATAACATTGCGGATCGCCGGGGTTCGCGGACAACACTTTTGGAAACTGCAATATTCCATTAATAAACTAGTTTATTTCATGAGCTCAAAATCGGTTATCAATACATGACTCTTTCATAACTTTTAAGAGTTGCTTCTCTGTTTAGAAGTAAAATTATATTTCCCTGCTCTCTTGAGAGGATTCCCGGCAATCATACATACTTCAAAAAATCCAGATTCTTTCGTCAGATCACTTACGCTTCATCTGCAATTTTCGAAAATAATCTAATACCTTTAAACGAGCAATTCTTGTATATATATTTATTTATTTATATTTCGGATCTCGAAAACGGCTCTAACGATTTCAATAAAATTTTGTATTTAGATAAAGTTTTGGTTTCTGAGTTCAGCTACATCGGCGTTTTTTCTGTAAAAACGCGAGTTTTCACAAAAAACCCCGTTTTTTGTCCCTTCATTAAGTAAGTTTGAAACGCTTTATTTCGCCATTTTCTTTATGATTACTATCATTGTTACTGTTTCATAGCAACCACGTTTTAATTTAACAATGGATTTCATATTTAACCACATGAGCGCGAGTTTAAATTTTATGGTATTGGCAACGTTAAATTGTTATTGTTTTTTGAAATGTTAAAGCAAGGCTTCACTAGATAGTGTCTTAGGGCCGAATTCAAGTGAAACACCATTGCAATCGCTCGAAGCGATCTCAAATTGCAATCGCTACTGAAAGTTGAATTACATTAGAATTGCATCTCGTAGCGATTGTAACGTATCCAAATTTGGGAATTTGCGATTGCATTGGTGAGTTGCGATCGTCCGTGTTTCACTTGAATTCCTGCCTTATACAGGCTGTTTTATTGATTCAAAAGCCATGGGATAAAAGCAATGGGGATTGTCCAGCGACATCTATTGAATTTTATGGTAACTTACATGATATAAAAATCAGATTACTTTACTTTCCAAGTACGATTTCAAAATTGAGTAAATAAGTGTTATAGTTAGTTTTCAAATACTTTTTTTCCTCCTCAAGAGTGCTTAGTAATATATTTCCGGTAAAAAATCAACAGATATGAAACTCAATTTTCTTGACATATTAAGTTTCAAAACAAAATTACATCTAATATCTTCAAACGAACAATTCTTGTATATATATATTTCGGATCTCGAAAACGGCTCTAACGATTTTGATAAAATTTTGTATTTGGATAAAGTTTTAGTTTTTGAGCTCATCTACAACGGCGTTTTTTCTGTAAAAGCGCGAGCTTTCACAAAACCCCCCGTTTTTTGTGCCTTCATTAAAAGTTTGACGAGCTTTCTTTCGCCATTTTATTTATGATTACTCTTATTGTTACTGTTTCATAGCAACCACGTTTTATTATAACAATGGATTTCATATTTAATCACATCAGCGTAAATTAAATTTTTTATGGTATTTGGCAAACGAGTTTTGGCAACACGTTAGAATTATTATTGTTTTTGAAATTTAAAAGATCTCGATCAAAATAAAGTTAGAATTGGGTGTGGGCCGCGGTAATCCGATAGGTAAGTCGTCGGAGACCTCGTAACCGGAGGGTCCCAGGGCCGATCAAAGATCCACCGTCTTCATTAATGGTGGCTGGGGGACGTTAAAAATGTTCGTGGTCATTCAATCCTCCAAGTGAAACGATACCTCTGGGGGATGCTGAGCCAAGCGTTTGCTCGGCCTTTGGGCCTGGTTCAAAAATGAACAGAGCGCTCTTCAGCGCCCCATCCCGGTTAAACCAGGAGTTGTGGTATGTACGGGGGGCACCTTGAAGTGTGAAGTGAAGTGAAAGTCAAAACCAACTGGAACCAAAATTCGTACGGTGAGCATGGATATAAAGTTGTGTTTTTTAAAACAAATTTCAAGTTTATTTAATCTTCAAGTTTATATAAATAAGTACTTCGCATTTAAGAAAAAAATGCGAGTTTACAAAACTTCTTTTTTTTTTTAACCGAGCGGTCTCGGTCCCCAGGTATTGTTATTATGCATAAATTTCCTTCCGTTATAAAACCTGCAGATCTCTTACTTCTGACACATTCCGTTAAGAACAATACTCTGTCAAACCACATTTTTTCAAACTTTCCCAACGTGGAACGTATTTAGATCACTGCGATTTACTCTAATCTATATCATATCTCTAAGCGCGGTATGTATTTTGGTAAAAATAATAATAATAATTATTATTATTATTTTAATTATATCGGAAGTTTACTTTTCAGTTCCGAAAAATTGGTAAAGTCAATCAATGTTAACCGAAAGATAATAAAGTGTGTAGTATTATTTTAGTTTTACATTACTGGTAATTTTATGGGAGTAAATAAAACGCTGGTCGCGGAACTTGCGAAATTTTCTGGATCTGCCACTGAATGGAAAATATCTTCTGAAGAGCCTCAGATTAAGTGCTAAAATCTGTAACAAGTGCTTTATTTCTTAACAAATAGAAAACTCCAAAAGATTAAATTTAAAGTCATGGAGCGTTTCCTGATCGTCTGTCAAAAAGAAATCGCCACTAATCACGTTAAAAGCTCAGTCTATGGAAAAGCTTAGAATTTGTTTGATTTTTCAGAAACATTTTAGAGCTCTGATTAACTTGGAAGTTGTGAACAAATTCTATCTTGTTTACAAAAACCAGTTCTTTCGAATGGTATCAAAATTTTAAATGTACAAGTAAGTTTTCACCACTAAAACCAAGAAAGAACGTAAATTCGATTTTCAAATAAAATCGCAATTGATTAAAGTACAGATTGGATTGTACGCGGTGATTCTTTTATTTTGATTTACGCAAATGAGTTTTTATTTTACGCGGATTTCAAACCGATAAAATTTCCCCCCATTTCAAAATCCTAACTGCTCATGTGATGCAGATAATATGCAGAGCGAGAGATACTTTTGGTCGGACTGCTATTGCCTCGGTTGTCAGGCAAACGCTGAAACGAAACGGATTAAGTGAAGCCATAGTGTTGAAAATCATCACGAACAATATTTTTATACAAAATATCTGGCATCACTTTATAGATTCCAAATAAATAAGTTTATTTCATAGCTTGTTTTCTTAAAATACAATCTGCTCCGAAAATGAATTCAAAAGCAGATGCATCAGCCGATTTTAGTTTACAGAAGAACTGCAAACTTTTTGGTCCCTTTCACAGCGAAAAACATTTCAACATTGAAAAAAAGGTTTCGTTTTCAACTTTTGAACTACTTTTTGGGGATAGCTGTACTAAATCCATTAACAAAACAGCTTCCCAAATAAATGATGGTACCAGAAATATTTCTACACTTGCACGACGTCAAGAACCAAAAAATAGTATTGCTGTTTTCAGTTCTTCAGAAGAAATGTGTTCTTTAAATGGCGAGAAAATATGCAACTATGATGACAAGAGTCCACAAAACCAAATTAATTCAGAAATTACAAGTGAATTATCATTCATCAATGAAAGTAAGGAAATGGGTATTTCTTCGCAGTTTTCCAACGTTAGCAAAAAGGATACGGAAGTTCAGACAATTCCATTTGGAACATACAATGAAGATTTGAAGAGAAGTTTAGACGAAGTAAAATATGAAAAGAATAGTTCGGAGCAGGGTTCTATCAAAGACTCACGTTATATTGACACAGTATTAAATAATAACTATAGTGTTGAGGCAAATGTTGGAAAAAGAAATTTCAACCCCATGAATTCACATGCAGAAATTAATGCAAACCATACAACTAATGGGAATTCCTTAAGATTGGTTGAACAGACCGAAATGCGTGATGAATTATTCACATCAGGTCAACTTGAAAACGTAAAAGAACTCGAAGAAACATACGATATTTCTGACATGGAAGTGGATATTGATTCCCAGACGCTCGAATGCAGAACCATCGATTTCAAATGTCAAAATATTCCAAAACAAAAGAACAGAACATTAATCCTGAATAACAAAGTTATAAAACCACAAATTCTAAACGCAGTCAAAACTTTAAATGGCGGTAAAGGATCAACAATCGCAGACATCATGAGCTATGTGCGAGAATATTTTCCGTTGAAGAATAGAGCCTTTTTATCAATTGAAGCTCGTTCAGTCTTGAAGTGTTGCATCAAAACTAGCGCTTTGATAAAAGTAAAAGGAAAGTATGTTTTTAATTTTGCAAAAGAAGTTTTATAGACCATTTTTGAATAAAAATATTGGAAGTACAGAAAAAAAACTCGATAAAATATACTTAAATTTTCCATTTGTGTGTGTGTGTAAGTGTTTTTTTTTTTCACTCAAAACAGTGAAGAGCAGAGTCGTCATTTTAAGGATTTTCAAATAAGTGGCGAACTCGTGTAACAATTTATGTATTTTCGTCCGATCTCTGTTTATTTTGATCTATCTTAATGAATAGGAAAATTTCGGATACTACTGTTGAGTACATGTCGACAATGTACATATTGATAGTTTGGATGCATAATTGAATATTGCAATGGATCGCAACATGCGTCTCAATAAAATTTAGCGTTAGTTGTGCATATCTAAGCTGCAAAACGATATCGCAATCAGGGCCGCGCCGTGCCAATGTGCAAAGCCGTGCGGCTCACGGGGGCGCCAGAGCCTAAAAGGCGCCGAGCTCTACCGACCAAAAAAGTTCCGAACAGAAAAAAAAATAAATAAAAAATCCAAACAAAAAAATTTTCTTGAACTTTTCATTAAAATGAACTCTGGCGATGAAATTGTATCGCTCAATGAGACAAGCAATCCGTCTCGCTGCCTACCCATAAAGGAAAAAATATTGCCTTGTTGTGTCTAAACAAACTATTCAAAAGCTTAATCTTTTACACTGGAAACGGGGGATGTTAATGCATACATCAGCACTTTTCTTCCGAATGAGGTGCCGTGTAAGCTATTTCAGCATGTCTATAAGGTTATAAGCAAAAGAGTCCAAACAAATCTTCTGCTCTTCAATAGGTTTCTTCCTTCCGTTGAATCAATACTACGTAATATTTTCTCTAGTGCAATGTATTTTAGTATTTTTACAATTGTTCGTGGTGATTTGACTGCTTTATGTTATCGTATATAAAAAAATAAGGTAAGCATATTTGCATGTTATTTACTTGTGCGTAGTATTTACATATTATAGACAACAGTTTAGGTAAACTTTTCAGTTTCAATAAGTAACAATTTGACCATAATCACACGATTATCTCCTCTTTGATTCAAACACTATTTTTTAATTAAAAAAAATACCTTTGGACAATGCATTTGTATTTCATAATAAATTTAATGCCTTTTTACTAATCCGGATTTTATTGGTTTTCCGGGAAATATTTCAGTTTCTGATTTTAAGGAGAATATCCCCCACTTTATACTTCAATTCAGAAATATAATCAGTAACTTGTTATCATATTTTGACAAACAAAAAAGTGTGATTAATTATTTATCAAATGCAAATTCGAGAGATACTTAGAGCTACTTTAACTTTGATATCTAAAATATTTATTTTTCCAAAACACAGTGGTGTATTCAATGAGCTATTGAACTCGAAATAACTTTGAGATATGAAGTAAAAATGTACAGGGTGTTCCAAAATTAAATATTTGTCATGCTCCGATTTTTGGCTACACGAAAAACCGGACGTTACGCTAGATAGGAATTTAAGTGAATCTGAAAACTTTTATGAGTAGTATTTGACGGAGTAGTAGTTAGGTTTTGTAAGCAGTAGTTAAAATTCAGAGTTATTCCTAGATATTTCTAGTTAAATGTTCAACGATATTTTTAATCACTTAAATTGTTAAATGTTATTAATATTTTATTTTCAATGTCGAGATTTTCACATTTCAGCTTACAAATGTTTCTGTTTATGAATTTTTGTTCCATCCAAATTGGCCACAATAGAATAGTCGCATTCTTTTCAGTGGTGTTAAAGCACTTGACACTAGGTTTCGCTTTGGTCATGTCGAAAACGTCGTTTTGTTTTTACCCCCAATTTGCTGATTTATTGGCAACAAGAAAGTTGTGTGAGTGTCCTCTCGCACGATCAGATTTTTTAAAACAAGCACTAATAATAATTAGAATAGAATTTAGCCAGCCTCACACTTTTTAAATTTTTTAATTATTTATTTACGGTAAAATGATGAAGTCTATTTGGGGCATGGTTATAAAGGAGTGTTACTTGAGATGTAATATTAGTTTGAAATGATTGAGAGTTGACTGCAATTCTCGAAAACCAGGCCCGTCATTGAGGGAGGGGGGGGGGGGGCTCTTTGAGAGATCAATATGTTAGCAGTCGGCGTGGTTTTTGTTGTTCACCGATAAAATTTGCACCCTTTGACCCCGCTCCCGGGACAACTTTAAAACAACGAGCCTGTCTATGCTAATTTTAACGTATTTTTTAAGCCCCAAAATAAATTAAAATAGCTAGACAAATACATATTTTTTTTAATTTGGAACTTTTTCTATACTAAAAAAATACACAGATGTAGTTTCACACACCCATTGCATGTTTTTCTCATAGAAAAAATTAATTAATAAATACCCGTCGAAATAAGACTAAGAAAAAGATCATCAGGCAAAGCGATCTTGGAGATTACGGTATAAGGTAAAACTATTTGTTGGACCATTTACTCGTTGGTTGCGTTACATGAACGATTTGAATTTGACAATAAGGAAATTTTAGTCATGTACTTTTTTCAAATTCAACTATTGAAAAACCTACTATTTTAGTTCGAGCTACTAAAATTTAATATTCTTTATATTCTAGCTCTTAAAACGGAATGAATGTTTCGGGATATTTAAAAAAACCTACTGCTTAAAAATAGAACAAAAATTAGGAATGGGTTATTTTCAAAATTTGCTTACATTTGCTGTCCGGAGGTTAAAAAGACGATTTTGAAGCATAACTTATGTTTTAAATTCAATGCGAACAATTATTTTCTGCAAGAAATACCCCAAAAAAAAATTCTATCACTCAAAAAATTATTTAAATTTATTTATTTATTTTTATACAAATCTTTAAAAATGAGAATCAAGGCTAAAACACTTGTCCATTTCGAATTTTCGCAAGTTCAACTACTTTTTTTATGTACTTAATTGTATAAAAAAGTATATACAACAAATAATTTTTATATATTGACTATTAGTACATGATATTCATAATAAATATTGACAATAGTAATTTTTTTTCATTAAGAAATGTATGAATATATTTTGTCCGGCAGTTCTTGTCAAGTCCGTTACCCTAAGGTTATCTTAGCTAAAAAAGGTATTTATTGCAGTCAAAAGATGGTAACACGTATTCAGTTAACTTGACAAAGTAGTGAAGTAACTATTTCGTACCATTTTGTTTTCCTGAGTCGAGAGGTATTGCTGTGGTGTTTCGCACAAGATTTCTTTCAGGTGCGTATTTTTATTCTTTGTCAAGTCTGTTACCAAAGATTTCAGTATTAATTTTTACTTTTTCTGAACTTTTACCCCGAAATATTGTTTATTATACAACTCTAAGAAAATGCATATGGTTGTTCAATTTTCAAATTCGACAACCTAGCCATAATTTGACATTTTGGTTGAAATGTCAAGTCCGTTACTGGTCAAATCCGTTACCAAATGTCAAATCCGTTACCATACAGTTTTTGATCCTTATTTTAATAATCACAAACATCGTTTTAAGCTTCAGGGACCCCAATAATTTCAAATGAAATTGGTTCTAGGCGCTATGATATAGTTTAAAAGTGAGATTTCATATTGATTTTGTATGGTAATGGACGACAATTTGTCTTGCAATTTAAAGTTTTACGACAGCATTTTAATACTTAATTATGCATCAAAGTGTACAACCAATTACTTTTTCACACACCTAAAATATGTGACAAAACATCTGTTAGTGATTCTAAAAGAAAATAGCAAGTTAAAAAAATTACTTAAAAATTCTGAAATGTAAGCATATGGTGAAAATGACCCGAATAATCATTCTTGAAAAGAATGAAAATGTAATGTTATGTGTGAAGGAGTTTTTCGACATTTGGAAGTACTTTTTTTGGGGGGGTGGGGGGGGGGGTGATTATATGCGAAACTTATTTTTTCTAAATTATATTTGTTTATAAAACATCACTGCTGGTGTTAACTATCGAACGTTACTGCAAAGGCGCTCAGAAGACATTTGCACGAGGGCGCCGATCAGGCTTGGCGCGGCCCTGATCGCAATGATGAAATTCTTCTCCAACCTCCGACCATTATAATTCTATCGTATCAATAGTTAATGGATTATGTCGTCTCTGACACGATCACTGATGGGATGTGATCAGCTCGAATGACAATTCTATGGTTGCAAAAATGTGCAATGAGGCGAAACTGCAGGGCGAAACTGCAGTCTTAGGATGCTATGATCGAGCTGTGGGTGCATTTGCTACAGTTCTGCCTCAGCCCTGGCTTACGGGCGGTAACTCATTGCACATTCAATTGCCTGTGTTTAGATTTTTCCAGGATTAAAAATTGGAATATTAAAGAAAAGTGCTCTCCACAAGATTTTAAGTTTCGAAATATATTCGTTTCTTTCCTCCAGAGTGTTTTATCAAAATAAGCAGCATATTTCATGTTCTACATTTGGCAAGCGAGAAGTGTCTATTTCTTATCTCACTGTTATGATTGCTCCCAATTGGGCCCGGGGCTAAGCAGGGCCCGACTCACTAATAGTACGACAAGCTTCCAGAATAATTTGGAAGCCCCTGAAGATTCAGTGGCAGAATGCAGTGGCTGATTTACTGGTTTTTCAGGCCGTCAAATGCAGTTTTGGGGCCCCTTTATCCATAAACACTATGAAAATCATTTATTATGCTTATTTTTGAATCTAATTTGGGGCCCCTATAGTCACGGGGGCCCTCACAGTTTCGACATGGTCAACCCCATACCGGCAAAGTTAATAAAGATTCTCGTTTAAGGAAGTTTTTTTTTCAATAAACACAAATCGTTATTTTATTTATTTTTTCAAATTATTTTTCTTAAAAATTCACGCATTGTTCGCATAGCTTTAATGCGCAAACCTGTCAAAAAGATGAGCCCCCCCCCTTAAAATGGGGCCCTAAGTCCAGGTCTAGTAGACATGCGTATTAATCATGCTATGCATCTTAGGGCTTCAGGTGCTTTTGTTTAGATTTTCCCAGGATTAAAAATTGGAATATTCAAAAAAACTATTCTCCACAAGATTTTAAGTTTCGAAATATATTCGTTTCTTTCCTCCAGAGTGTTTTCTCAAAATAAGCAGCTGGAGTCCCTTCACGCAACGTCACAGGTCGCGTTAGGTCACGTGTCAACTAGGAAGCCGATGTAAGCAACGGGGATGAAGCGTTGAAAGCATTACTGAAGAACCGTTCTTTTTCTTAAAAAAATGTGTTGCTTGTGGATGCACTAAGGTTGCTACTGAAGTCAATTGCAAGGAGAAGTTATTTTTCATATTTCCTCAAGTAAATAAAGATCATTTAAAAGTTTTATTCATAAAAATAAAATGAGAAAACTTACGGCCAAAAAACATTGTTTTTTGCAGATGACTTCGATGAAGAATGCTTTAAGTGTCAAAATTTCACCAAAAGATTACTAATAAAACAAGCCGCGATCTGTACAAAATTATTTTTTAAGAAAGAAAAGAAAAGGAGAGCTTTAAAGTGTTTAAATGCTTCATCAAGTCAAAGTGCTGTTTTTTTTTTTTGGAAAATTAAATTGTTTACCCAAATGTTTTCATAAATTTTACATAACACTGAAATATATGAAATCCCCAGCTAATGCAAATCAACCAACGAAGCTCTACAGATAAGTTGTAGATTAATACAGTTGTTATTATTATTATTTTTTTAATGTCGATGTAAGTTAACAAAAGTTTCTTTTCTTCTTCTTGCAAAAAAAAAAAAAAAAAATCAATATAGCATTTTTAATTCGTACAACTTTTCCTAACAGGTACATAAATATACAACGCAGAACAATAGAAGTTTTTCGAAAATTATATGGAAGAAAAAGTTCACGTAGTTTATTGTCTTTATTTATAACTATTATTATTTGTTATTTTTATATTAATTTAATTCTTTTACATTTCATTAAAAAAGAGCATATTTCAGCCAAATCTTCATTTTACTACTTCCTTTACTACTTAAAATTTATAGATATAAACATGTAGTATAAATGAATTATTTAGTGTACATGAATATTTCTCTGGCCAATATTTAAAAGACCTGAGTCTTACTGTTGCTCTGCGGAGAAAATATACTTTAGTTAATATAAGTTGAAAAAAGAATATAAATCTTCTGTTTCAAAGAAAACTAATTATTTCAATTGTTATTTTGAATATTAATTTTGAAGCATTCATTTTGCTATTAACCACTCTAACAAAATATTTTTTTCTTGTAAAGCAATTACATGTTGAGAAACTGGAAATTTATTTAGCAATGTTTTCATCCCATTAATATGCTAACATTTTTCTCAGCAGTAACGTACATAGACTTCGGTGCACCCCCCTCGCAAGATCTGTACATGTCCCCTCTCACCCCCCCCCCTCTTTTTTTTCGATCAACAAAAAAACAAAAAAAAACCGTGTAGTGCTATTTTTCCGTATTGCATGCCCCGAAACTTGTGTGCCCCCCCTCCCGTGCCGAAGGGCGCTATGTACTCTACTGTTTCTCTGTATACATATAATAAAGAGTTTTTAAAAGCACAAACCTGTTGTATATCGTTGAAAAAAAAATCTTTATCGAAGAATTCAAGAAGCAAATAGCTGAAAAATATACATATATTGCTAAAACGTACAGTTGTAATAATTTAATCAGAAATTATTGGTATTAATTAACAAAACTTTTACTGTTTTATCCAGTACTAGTTTATTACTAAGTATAAAATGCATTTGATTAAAAATTTTGTAGCGTGAAACATCACTTAGATACCACTTAACATTTACACTATTTCATTGAATGGTACTTCTATGAATAAAATCTAAATATCCTTAGTTTCGTAATGGCAGAGTTAAAATTTCTTAAAAATATATTACATAAATATATGACTGAGTATATATTTAATGATTCTACACTAGACAAAGAAAACAAATTATAAAGCTCATTTGATTAGTGAAAAAAAAAGAAAGAAATGAAAAGAAAGAAAGCAAAACAGAAGTTTCACATTACGTCCTATATTTTTTCTCACAAAACCAAGGGTATTTTAATTGTATTTGCACAATGTATTCACATACAAAATAATGTTTATAGAAATGCATATATTTTAGGAAAAGTCAATTTCAATTTTAGCAGAAAGTCATTTTACTATACAAGGAGAAATTTAAAATATGTATTCATTACAAAGAACATTTTTTAAAAATAAATTAAAAACAACTTTTTATGCTGTTTTTAGACTCTTAACTGACACTTACATTTTTTTTTTCTAAAATTACCTCTCTCATGCTCATGCTAAAAAAAATTCAGAGAGAAATAAACTAATAACAAATATTACGAAGTAAAAAACATTAAAAGTCAACTCTAAATAACAGATTAAAACTAAATCAATCTGACCTAAATCATAATTAAAAAGATTAAACTAAACGTAAGTACTATATTATTAATTACAAAAATAACGTAAATAGCCAAAGCAAACTAATTTTGATCGGCCACCTCCAGTTAAAACTCAATACGAAAGCATGCTAACAGAGTAGCGATCCCAGCCGACACGTGACATCCACTGTGCGGCCCTCTAGCGGTGAATTGACTCCATTGGCAAGCGAGAAGTGTCTGTTTCTTTATCTCACTGTTACACTGTAATTGCTGTTGGTGTCATCAAACGGACTCTTCTTTTACGGAACTATAGGGCGAAGCCTCTAGCCATGTCGCGGAGTAGGACAATAAGCGCCTGAGGTCTTAGCTGGTCCTATTGATGCTTAGGCTACCAAGGTCATTAGAGCCATCAGAGCTACGCGCTTTATGGCCCTCATTTTTCATTAGACTCTCTCCTCTTGTCAAGAGCTTTCTTGACACTGATCAGGGGACACTGGTAACTAGATAACTACACGATGAGAAAGTGGGGGAGCAATGTTTTGAGATTGTTGAAGCAGAATGCTTCCGCTTGTTGCTTCTCCTTTGTACTAGCAAATAAATAAATAAAAAGGAGGCGCCATTGACACTGTCATTTGGTTAAAATGTCAGGAAACTCAACGTATTATAGCTTTGAGTTCTTTTTGTGCCCCGACAATTTAACTATACACCGTAACAACGATGTTCCTTCCACCAATTACGTTATTTCCGAAAGCCCCCTAGTATCATCCGAGTGGAAGACTTGAACCATTTGTTACGCATCGCATTTCAACTCAAGAATTGTCGAATTTTAAAGGGAAAAGGAGCAATTCTAAGATATATATTTCTTCAACCAGAGAAATCTTTCCAAAGTAAGTTATGTATTTTTTATTAATTACTCATTTACTGTATTGTCTGCAGCAGAGAGTCCCAAAGTGTGGTCCGCGGACCCCATATCCGCGAGCTTATTCCAGGAGCTCCGCGGAGCAATAATGCTAAAACGTGAAAGAGAGTTGAAATTGAAGGGCGAGTAGCAGGCTCACCAGTTCAAGTTTACGGTGAGGGGGGGGAGGGGGGTTGGCAAGGGGAACATACTCAGTATACATAATAAGAAAATAAGAAACAAAATACCTTTGCAAATCTTTGCACACAAATCGTTTCGAAAACTCGGGGGGGGGGGGGGATAGACGCCTTCCCTCTGGCGTCTGGCTACCCAAATTACAGATCTTTTTCGTACGGCACGATGAAATTTTTGAAGCCAAAATGAGATCAATGTCCGTCCCCCCCAATAATAAGACTTCGGTGACGCCTATGATGCAGTACAAGAAAGTTTTCAAATTCCCCAATTTAGGGATTCGCACAGCTTTTAGACAAAGTTGAGGGCCAGCTCATCTGGGCCCACATGACAGCTCCGCTTTTAGCCAATCGCAATGGCTGGATTAAGAAGAGCAGTGAGTGATGACACCCCATTGTAACAACCGACCAGAGGGCACTTCTCCTGGCCCAAGATTTCCCTTTGTCCCTAACTAAAGCTGTGGAGAGGGATGTAGTGGGAAGTGTCTCGGTGCCTCCTCACTGTGTCCACGGTCAGAAAATTCTGGCCCCTGTGTTAGGGAGAAAACTCTTTTCATTCCGCGCTCCTTGTTTTTTTTTTTTTTTTCTCTTTTCTTTTGGTCTTTCTTTTTTCATTTTCAACACCTATTACTAACAGGCATAGAGATTTCCAGTTTCATTACCACCCCCTCACCTGTTTGTAATACAATGCATGCATATTTTATTTATTAATTCCCGTTTGGGAACTAGAGTTTCTTATTCTCAAATTTTTTGAGACTTTATTTTTGACTTGTAGAGCATTTGAAAATTTCTTGGTATTAGTTTGAATTTAATCTCATTTGTCAGTGTTGTGCTAATATATTAACAAGTGTTGTAAGTATTGTATGAACTGTAAGAACTTTCTCATTATGTCTGGTGCGACATTTTAAATGCTTAGAGAAGTGATATTCTCAAGCTCTAAATTCTACATTTATTTAGCCAAATAATGATTACATTTATGTCTAGGACCAAGGTCGTCCAAAGAGATGCCTTCCTCCTCCCCCCAAAACATCAATGAAGTAGTCTGCCCCCCCCCCCATAGCTCTCTTTGATGATCATCCCTGAAACTTTTCTTAAATCTTATGACACGTAACATTAACCTTACTATTACAAATTCACTTAAAGCAGTAACCAGAAAAACAAAACTTATAACATTGAGCGTTCATAAAAATAATGAGTGGATTAAAATCTACTTTATATAAAGACATCCAGCTTAAAAATGTATAAATGAATACACATATTTTTTTAATTATTATTATTTTACAAATTGCTTCATAGTTCATAGAGGGAAAACCTGGACATAAAATTTTGCAACATTTTAAAACCATATTTTGCAATATATTTTCCTGAAGTTTTATAATATATGAAATATTAAATATTGTTTAAAATCAATCTAGTTAAATTGATAATTTCTATCAAAGTTTAATAACAGTATCTAATGGTTCTGAAAAACTAGGCGTTCTACAAGATTTTTTTTTTCTAACAGGTAACATGTTACCATGACTGTCAGTCAAATCATGTATCCGAAAAGAAACTTATTACCAGTTAATCAAATATTTCTGACAGAGATAATCAAATTAGTCAGTTATCCATGTTTTAGTTTTAATGTTATTCGAATCTGGAAATCAAGATCCTTTAAATTTGATTATATTGTAAGAAAAATTAGTGTTTTAATATTGTTATGTACTTTATGTATTTCCTGAAAATAATTTGATTCAGCTCATTACTAGTTTGAGTACGACCATAGGTAAACGAGTGAGACCATAACTGGTCAAACCAGTGTATTCCAGTTTGTTTCAAAACATATACATACATTAAAATTGAAAGTTAATGTAAATATCATAGCTATAAAAGTGACATTTTTAAGTTCTAACACCGTTAGGATTTGCTTTTCTATGAACAGGTATTGCAACATTTGTATCCAAATTAAAAAAAAAGAAATGTTAAGCATGCCCAGATCTAGTCATTTACCTTATGTGTTCCTTAATTTGATAGAGGCTTTCAGAAAGTCATGGTGCAGACTGTCGAAATATTTAGGAGAAGAGAGGAACAAATGTTCTTTTTCTTTTTGAGTGTAGTCCCGTAATATTTGAGGAGGTGCGCCGCCTTGAGGCGTGTCAATTTTGATGTAATGAATATTTTCACTGTCCGAAAATGGCAAAATTATGAGAGCATGCTTGTGAAACATTAGTGATGCATAGAAAGTCGGTCGTCTGTGCAAAATATTGTTATTATTATTATATTGATCACTTAAGGTTTTTGTAACATTTAAAACATAAAGCCGATGTATCAAGTCAAATGAGATAATTTTGCAATGCAAATTTGTATTAATAGAATTAAATATTATTTTATGTCGATCAACAGTAGTTTACTAACTGTTGTTTCTTTCATTTTATCTGCGTAAGCTTCACTGGGGAAACACAATTGCGGGCCCACCCACTAAATAAGGGCAAGAGCCGCCACTGATCTCAGCTTTTGTTGGATGTGCGAAGCTAACATTAAGTACTTAGCAATATTGTAGTTCAGACAATTTGTAAGCCAGCCTCCTGACACTTAATCGTCATAATATCATAATATTTATCAGTTTAAGGGTTTTAGTTTTTATCAATATTTTTGAAATCGACATGTTTCCTCAATTTTGGATTTTGTTCAAAAAGTCTTTGCGTGCCACAGTGTGGCACGCATGCCGCGGGTTGGCCACCCCTGCTGTACATACAAAAAAGGGCTATTTTTCGTTCCCAATGAGGATTAGTCTTGCAAATAATGATTGATTTAAGTAATATACGAAATAAGTTTCATGCGAAAACTGTTACTGACCCTCAGTGCAGGGAGTTAAGGGGCCTCAAACATGACTCTTTTTCACCATCTTCGGTGCAGTTAGGCCGCCCCTGACAGGATCCCCCGATGGTCAGCTATAAAATTTAAAATATATTTCAATTTGGACATTAAATACGATGTAATTGTGAATAATCTTTAAATTAGTTTTAAAAAACTAAAAATATGCTTTTAGATGCACTTATACACTGAAGTGACAAAAGTCATGGGATACCTCTTAATATCGTGTCGGCCCTCCTTTTGCCCGGCGAAGTGCAACAACTCGACGTGGCATGGACTCAACAAGTCGTTGGAAGTCTTCTGCAGGAATATTGAGCCATGCTGTCTCGATAGACGTCCATAATTGTGAAAGCGTTGATGGGGCAGGATTTTGGGCACGAACAGACCTCTCGATGGTGTCCCATAAATGCTCAATGGGATTCATGTCGGGCGATCTAGGTGGCCAAATCATTCGTTGGAATTGTCCAGAATTTTCTTCAAACCAATTGCGAACAGTTGTGGCCCGGTGACATGGCGCATTGTCATCCATAAAAATCCCATCGTTGTTTGGGTACATGAAGTCCATGAATGGCTGCAAGTGATCTCCAAGTAGCTGCACATAAGCATTTCCAGTCAATGTTCGGTCCAGTCGCACTAGAGGACCAAGTCCATGCCATGAAAAAACAGCCCACACCATTACGGAGCCACCACCAGCTTGAACAGTGCCTTGCTGACAGTTTGGGTCCATGGCTTCGTGGGGTCTGCGCCACACTCGAACCCTACCATCGGCTCTTACCAGCTGAAATCGTGACTCATCGGACCAGGCCACGGTTTTCCATTCATCTAGGGACCAACCGATATGCTCACGTGCCCACGAGAGTCGCTGCAAGCGATGTCGTTCTGTCAGTAAAGGCACTCGAGTCGGTCTTCTGCTGGAATAGCCCAAGAAATCCAAATTTCTCCGCACAGTTCTAGCAGACACGTCCATTGTACGTCCCACATTGATTTCTACGGTGATTTGACGCAGTGTTGCTTGTCTGTTAGAATTTACGACTCTTTGCAGACGTCGCCGGTCTCGATCTTTAAGTGCAGGCGGTCGACCACTGCGCTGTCCATGGTGGGATGTTATGCCTGAAATTTCATACTCTCGGCACACTCTTGACACAGTGGATCTGGGAATGTTGAATTCTCTAACGATTTCCGAAATGGCATGACCCATGCGTCTAGCTCCAACTAACATTCCGCGTTCAAAGTCTGTTAATTCACGTCGTGCGGTCATCATCACGTTAAAACCTCTTCACATGAATAACTTGAACAGAAATGAAAGCTCTGTAAAAGCACTGCGCATTTATACCTGTTCTATGCGATGCTACTGCCATCTGAAAATTTGCATATTGCTATCCCATGACTTTTGTCACTTCAGTGTAATGCTTCAACATATAATATATTTGGCCTTTAGTATTAATAATAGTATACTAAATATATTACTTTTATATTTGCAAAGGAAGTGAATTTTATCTTTTATTCAAAGTTACATACATACTGACAAACCCACAAGTGAAACTAATAAAAGCGTATTAAAAATACTTTGGTTGAAGCTCAACGCACTGAGATGATCAAATTTTAGAAAAGGTCAATTTTAGAAAAACACTTATTAGTCGGCATAAGCAGACTTACGGGGGTGCGCCGCACCTTCAATATTTTTGGTTGGGTTTTGAAAATAATAAAATTAAGTATAATTTGCCAAGAAATGCAGTTGGAATAGAACATTATTATTCAGTGCTGTATTAAAGAATGAGTGTATACTCCGTAATTGGGTATTTATTGGTACATCATTACAATTTCTTCTACTTTGAAACTACCATGGCGAATTAAAAAAAAAAAAAAAACGTGACTATTGTAATAACTTTATCAGTAAAATCTGCCCTGAAATCAGCTGAAAACCAGCATTTTTAAGGTAAATTTTCAAAATTTTCCATAGAAGTACCCCCCCCCCCGGACTTCTTATTGTAGTGGCGCAACCAGAGGGGGCCCACAATGATCGTGCTCCCTTCCTCCCACCCTTTCTCCAGAATGCTGAGTTGATATTTTTTTTAAAATATTCTTTATTATTGAAGAGAAGGAAAGAACGCGTCTTGGGAAAAGGCACCAAAATACCCAATGTTGAGAAAATATCTTAATTTCTTTCAAAAATGAAAAAATCTCGACACTTAAATTTTTCAACAGCTTCAGATTGTTAGACAGCTAATTATGTGCCACCCCCCCTCTCTCGCCCTATCCTCTTGTTTTTAATTTCATTTCTGCCTGATTTTTTTTTCTTTTTTTTTCTATTTCGTCTGAAAATAAAAAAGTCTTCAAAATGTTATTTCTCGGAAGTCCTCTACCCCGCCAAAGTTATTACGGAGCATCACAAATTTCGTCACCTGGGCTTCAATTTAGCAAAATTTCCATTGAAAATCCTCCAAATACCAAACACCTTAAAAGATCGAAAATTGCTTAAAATTTCGTTTTTGAAGCTTCAATTTTGGAAAATTTTCGGATAAGGGCAACCCCAACCACCCTTTATCCATCATTAAAAATCGTTAAAATTTTACTTTTCTAAATTACAGTTTCGAAAAGTCTAAAGGGAGAACCTTTTGGCACAGCAGGCTTTGAAATCCTAAGAATTGACATGCTTAGGACTTCAAGTCTTCTTGCCGCCAATGGAAGATTGAAGACAGTAGCCTTAAATCTTCCTTCTAATACAGTGGTGGCCAACCCCGCGGCACGCGTGCCACAGTGTGGACGGCGAGCCAGTAAGAGTGGCACGCGAAGACTTTTGAAAAAAAATCCAAAATTGAGGAAAAAATGTTGATCTCAAAAATATTGATAAAAACTAAAACCTTAAACTGATAAATGTAATGATATTGTGACAATTAAGTGTCAGGAGGCTGGCTTAAAAATTGTCTGAACTACAATATTGCAAAGTACTTAGCGTTAGCTTCGGACATCCAACGGAAGCTGTGACACTACAGAAAATGCTTTGTAAAGCATATTTGTTCTTGACACGAATGAAGCTTTCTATGCTGCAGAATGGATTCTTGAACTACAATAGTTTCAGCTATGGGTGATGACAGTAGCATACACAGACAAATTGTTTCAGGGGGGGCAGCCACCTTATAAAATGCAGCTAAGGGTTTCGAATGGCTAATGTTCCGAATTTGTGATATCAATGCTAATTTAATTTTATACAAATAAATCATTATTATATTTTTAATTTTTATAATTGCTATAAAAAATAAAAGCCTTTTGATGAAAACAGAAAATGATAAAAATAAAGTCAGAAAATGTTTCTTCGTGACTTCTTGAACCACATGTTTGCAAAATTTTGAAAAATTTGTGCTTTAATATCATTAATTTTGCGATTATTTTTACTATTGTTGCTAATACTGCATTTCAATCATTTTTGTTTAAATATGATTAAAAGAGTTTGATGAATGAACAAGCATTAATCGGTGTTTCTGAAACATATTCGCAATAAAAATAAACAAAATTGAATTGTGAAAAATTGTCATAAACGTGACATGCAGTAAAACAGATGAGTCAAAATTAAAAAAGGAAATTCATTTTTCTTATTTTCTTCTGTCTTAAATAGTTGATCTGAAAACTTTTCAAACGTTGCAACTTTGAAAAGGAAAAAAAGAAAAAATATATTAAAGCTCAAATGCAAAAAATTCGTTCTCAAAATTTCGGAGGGGGCTGCAGCCCTACCGGCCCACCCCTTAATACGCCACTGGGTGATGAAATTGAAAAAAAAAAAAGAAAAACCCTTAAATTGTTTTTGTTACATTACTTGAAAATAATTTGGAAAAAAACTTCAAAAGTTTCATCCAATTATCTATCACAAGTTCCTTGCCAAGGAACGAGACTTTTTCTCTGTTGGTGACCCTGTAGAATTAACTGTATTAACAAACTACGAATTAGAGCTCTGAATGTTTTGTGAACTTTTCCCAGGAGAAAGAGGAGAGTATGGCAAGTTACTCCTTCATTAAAATGTGCAATAGCTATTCAAAGGAAAAATAGTCATAAGATTTTAGAATTTTAGGGAGTGTGTTTTCAAAATATTTGGAAGGAAAGCAATGAGGACTTGCTACTTAGAAATGGAGAATAGCGAGCTAATTTATCTATGCCATCTCTTAATAGCCTGCGTTTAAGTAATTTAAGATTGTACAACAAAAAATCCTAAACCAGTAGAGGCCATCTACATTCTTTTATGATGAAACTTCAGTTTCTTTCTCTCTATTTTGGAGAAAAAAGGATAAAACATTAAAAGTTAATAATGAAAGTATCAACCGAAATTTAATAATTTTCCAATGGTATATGGAGAAAATTTTACACCGATTTTAAACATTCATTCAGTGTTAGGTTTGATGATTTTCAGGATCATAAAAAAAATGCTGATTTTTTCAAATTCTTTGTTTATTTTTCTGCAAGACACTACTTGTTACCCTTCTGAAATCTAAATAGGAATTACTGACCTATTGCATTGGTCATCAAGTATAAGAGCTTACTTCAACAGAAAGTCATCCACGTTGTATTGAAATTTGGAAATTTGTAACAACATTTTTTTTCCTTCACATTTACGCACTTTAGCCGTCTGATGTTGTTGTAAATTCGGCTAAAAATAAGCTTCTAAACAAATATTTTTTGTTATGAATGCAGAAAAATCGAAATACCGTTGAATATTAATTGATTGCACTTAAAACAGTTAAATTTCTTAGGATTCTCAAGAACTAATCCTAAAATTAAAGACTTGGTAGAAAAGATGCAGACTTATAAACCACATTAAATACAGACTGTTTAATTTTTAGAATAGAATGTTTGATGTTATTTGTTTCTATTTTAAGCATAAGCCAACTGACAGAATATATAAAAATGTTTACTAACGATAACTCTTAAGTTCGGACTTGTTTTATCTTTATTATCATTTAGATTTAAATTACTCAGATTTACTAGAAAAAATGTTTCATTTGAGTAAGAATTACATAATCAGCCAGCATAAAGTCTATTTTTAACTTAAAAAAAAAAAAAAAAAAATTGTTGAAAAAATACATTGTGGCATGCTGAGTTTTTTCTCTCCAGATAGTGGCACTATCCCTAAAAAGGTTGGCCTCCCCTGTTCTAATACCATGGAATATTGCACCTAAGAACTTAGTTCTTAGAACTTCAATTTCGAAAATTTTCAGGGTAGAGCCCCATAACCCCCTCCAATAACCGCATAAAAAATTATCTCACATTGCGTTTCTGGAACTTAAACTATGAAAAATTGAAGAGCTGGTAGCTGGTATATAAGAGGGGTGGGGAGTTTTTTTATCTGTTTTCAAAAAATCCATCGGGACAATCCTACAATCAAGTTCATAAGACTTGAATTTCTAAAAATATAATCGGAGCCCCTCGTACCTTTCTTCGCCCTCATCTTCGTCTTGCTACTAACAACATTAAAATATTATTTAAGGTTTTTTCCATAGTTTCAAATGTTAAGAAGTGCCGAATCCCTATTGTTACTGGATATGGCCTACTTCGCGTTTTCAGGACGTACATTTTGAAAAAAATTTGGGCAAGCTTTTCAATATCCCTTTTTCTAATATCATTCAAGACGTCTATGATACTAAAATTTATGTTTTTAGAACGACAATTGGATGAGACGTATAGCACACCGTTCTCTCTTTCAATTATACGAGCTGACATTTCCGTATGAAATCTGAAAAAGAAAAAACTAATGTTTGAAAAAATTTAAGGCGGGAGAGACTTAAAACATTTCCTCCTAATATTACTGAATATTGCTGTAAAACTTCGTTTTTTAGGACTTGTATTTCGAGATGTTTCCTGGAGAGATAACCAGAAGGCCTCTCTCGTCACATCATCAAAGTTTGTCTACGGTTGCGTTTTTGGAATTTCAACTTCGAAAAGTTGTGGGGAAGATGATCGATTTTGCTCTATTTTTCAAGAAATTGATCGGGGACAGTCCTTAAGATAAACCCTATCCCTTAAATGAGCGTCAACAAATATCGCCTATAATCGCGTTGTGGAAGTTCCTGTGAACTTTTCTTTCCCATCACAGCACCAGAGGCAGTCTAAAACTGCAGGATTACAATATCAAAAATTTTCCTGGGGATAATCTCCCAAACCTGCCTATCAAATGAAGAAAAAACTAAAAGCATGATTCGCCAACGTGGGCCCAGCCCGAAAAAAACTCACCGAGATTTTTCGGGTGGGCCCACTTGAAATGACACCCTATGTTGGTGAAGTGGTTTTTTTTTTTCACAATTTACTGCACATTGAAAACATTTACTTCAGAAACAAACTAAACATTAAATATTTTGATCAATATCAAGTCTAGAAACTGGTACTGATCAGTTTAGTTATAACGTCGAGTTTATTATGATATTTAGTGTTGGTCAATACGTGGTCCAGAAAACGGCATCTTCCTTTCTGAGCAAGCTTATTAAGTATTAGAAATACAACTATGCATCTGAATTTGAGTTATTTATTTGAATATTTATAGGATCAAACTAAACATAACAGGAACTATTTAAATCCATAAATTCAATTCAATATCAATTTAAAATGTTTTGTCATATTAATTTAAAAAAATCAATATAGCATTGCTTTTTCCAAATAAAAAATTCTTTAGGGGGTCCAGTGATCCCAATGGCTTCAGAGTGTTTGGGAGCACATTTGGGAGCAGAAAAATTGATATTTTGGAGCAGTCAAACGTACTTTTGGAGCAGTTCCATAAATATCAATTAAAGATCGAATTCAAAGCGAGTACAATATAAATCAATAACTGTACAAAGTATTAGCAATTTTTAACTAATGCTGGGAAGAATTTCACTGGAAATTGCTTCAAATTTTTGCTTGAATATACATGTAATTATACAAAGTATTCAAAACTCATTCTCTTGAAATTCAATTCTAAGCACAAACTTTTTTCTAGCTTTACAAACTTTTTAACATCATAAATGTTGAGGTCAAAAAAAGAACTTATTTAGAGTTAAAATATGCAGTTAATTTAAAAAAAGCTAAAAGTTTTGTGTTAACCATCCTTTTTCTAAGTTCATACCATTGTTTATAAATATGTCACTCAAAAATAAATAAATAAATAAAACTAAAACTACACAAGAGTTTCATTAAATAGATGTTAAGAATGACAACTCCATCAAAAATATCTTTCAGCTGAAGAAATTGAAACAAATGGCTAGTTTTCAAACTTTACCGAGGTTTCCACAGACCTAAGTTTAAAAAAAAATAAAACTTTCAGTTTGGATGAAAAATAATACAAAAAAATATGAGTTAAAGCTTTGCAGACCACTGAGAAATTATCTGCAAGCTAAAGTTTCAATTGCTGTAAAGGATGCAAAAAGATTGCATGCACACATCCTGACGCTATTTTCCGACGATTTCAAGAATTTAAAACATCGAGGCTAAAATAGAAATAAAAATATCGACATTTAAACCAAATATTTTAGTAATTAATCCGTGTCAAAAAGGCAATGTTTGCAACGAAAGCGTTTTGGCGCAAAATAAGCAAAAAAATACGTTTTGGAGCACTTTGGAGCAGGTGGTATTTGGCGGCGCACATCGGCGCAATTGGAGCAGCTTTGGGATCACTGGGGGGTCACAGTGACCTCTCTTCATGGTTACTGACTCTTTAAAAATTTTACGTAGCAAGCAGTAGTTTGGTATACAATGTTTGAATAGAGAATGATATTAAAATGACTTCCCTGAAATGAAAAATGAAAACCCTGATATTTGATTAAAAACAAAGGCGGGCTAGGTTTTTTCAAACTCTGCTTAAAACTGTTTTCTGGTTGCGCCACTGACTTGTTGTCCAGGAAATCACCCCCCCCCCCCCCCCGATTTCTGCTACTGTTGCACCCCCAGAATTTGCGGTCCAAGTCCGCCTGTGTTAGTCGGTTCAAACTTCACAGGTCCCCAAAAATTTTTTTGGGAAAAAGAAAAATACATGTCTTCTGAAATCTTGATTTCAATTGATTCTTGATTGAAGTTTTTAGTAGATTTGACCGGTTGTAGCTCATACGGTTGTTTTTGCAATTATCGATTGAACACTTGGGTGTCATTTTAATTCTAAGTGTGTCCGATGTTTCAAAGCTTGTAGCTCGATGAAAAGTTTGACTATGTTGATGAAAAAAAGTGTCATTTTGTAGGATTTAGTCTTTTCTTTTCAAATATGTACTTATTTTGAGTGTGGGTCTTACAGAAACTTAAGAAATTGGTTTTCTTCTCAGAATTTGGTTTTTTGACCCCTTATATCTACCATAATTCGGTTACTATTAAGAATAGAACACGATTAATGGGTGGTTTTGTGTCCCACCTGGGCTATTCTATCCCCCCCCCCCCTTCTATCATATGGCAGATTCGGTCAAATTTACCCTGTATATATATATACATATGTTCTCCCCCCACACATATATACATAAATACAATAAAACAAGAAATTTTATTTTCTTAAAGAATGGCAGATGCATTATTGTTCACAAATAACATTTATTGTTTATTAAACATTCTAATTAAAACTTTTGATGCATAATAAATTAACTTTCTTGTAAGCTCTAGATCACCACTCTTTTTCAGTTCTTTTACAGCAGCATACTGTCCTTCGTAATATTTACTTAATTTCTCTAATTTTTCTAATTCGGAAGCATCAGTCATATGTTGGCACATTTCTTCATAAATTTTCCTTAGTTCTTTAATCTTTTTAACAGGCTTAAATTTTATCACTTTTGTTTTCTTGGAAAACTCTTCAGCCAAATGAAAATATTCTTCTTGATTTTTCACCAAGCCTAAGTGTTTTGTAAATCGAAATCTAATATTCTGCATGATAGGTACCTTTGATTTGCCTGTAGCACAATACTCGTTGTCTTCAGATTTTCCCACACTGTCTAAAAGTTTGTTTATTTTATTGATTTTCTTCTGGGTCAACATAAAAGGATATAAATCTTCTGATGCTGCATTAATATTGTCCCAAACAGTTTGAAGTTTCTCCAATGTTTTCGCCTTGTATATTTTTCTCAATATGCTTTTTTGCTGTAACAGGAAATGAATAAAATTAAGTTGAAAGTAAAAAATTGAATTCATTGCAGATTAAAAAAAAAAAGAAATACAGAGGGGGGGGGGGAGCAGTCAACAACATAATTAAATAGGTTACTGGAAAATGCTCTTTTTTCCCTTTACAGCTTTAAGATTTGCTTACATATCTGATAATAGTTGTACAAAATAATTATCCAATGCAAAAATTTGGCGGCAATTACATAAAAAAAAATTACTAAAATGATTGTACACCAGTTAAAACAGCTGCTTGTGAGTAGAACAAGTAGTAATAAATTCATTACTTGCTTACAGATCGTACTGTTTATGATTTTTTTTTTTTTTTTTTTTGTCAATTGAAAAAATACACATACAAACAAGGAGAAAGGTTTACATTTTCAGTTTCTTTTTAAAAGTTTGATGTTAAGCCATTTTTATTGCCCTTATCTTTGTTAATTTTTTTTGAACCAATAATTAGAAATCATACATAAAATTCAAACAAACTACAATAGTGAAAGTTTTGTGTTTTTTTTTTCTTTTTGTTTCAACACTAGCATAGGTGTTGAATTTCAAAAAAGGCAGAGTAGGATGTGCCACGCCCAGAGCATTAAATTCAACTTTTTTATTCAATATTTTTGAGAAAACTAAAGGGCTCAATCCCAGTTCAACAAATCAATACAAATAAATAGGTATAAAGACATTTCTTTTTAACTGAACACCAACAAAGAAATGTAAAAATTTTTCAAACACAAAACCTTTTAAAACCCCACAAAATTTTTTATAGCTATTAAAAATATCTGCCATGAATGGTATGGTATATTTTGAAAGGGTCGTATTTAAATCAATGACTTATGCTAGAAAAGACCCAATAATTGCTACTTAAACTTTGCAGGATTTAATTTTACAGTCATTGCAATTCATGGCTAACGCTTCCTTGGGAGTTTAATTTATTAACTTACAACTAAAATATAGTCAAATAAGAAATAAAATTATAAACAACACCAGAGGGCTATCACTCTTTACTAAGTACCACTCAACAACTTCTGAGAAAGCAAGGAGTTTAGCTCAGTTTGCTGAGGTTAGTTACCAGATGCAACACCATTGTTGACATATGTAACTTCAATAACCTTTGAAATATAAAAAATAGAATATCCTGCAGCAAAAGTGACTGTATACCTCGCCTTTCAGTATGTGTATAAGTTTTGATAGTCCTGATCATATTGTGATTATGGCCAGTGCAATTTAGCAATTTTAAAACAATCAATACATGAAACAAATTTTACCATTTTCTGTTTGGAACAAATCTCAAGTTGGAGAAAATACATCTAGTAGAATTTTTTCTCCCTTGCAAATTAGGTGGCAGTTACGATTCTTCGTGACTAAGTAAGGAAATCGCCAAACAAGGTTGCTAATAGCTACGAGACATTTTTGTTTGCTATCAATTTTTAATTTCTTTCTCCCAAATTTCCGAAGCATTGTATCACGCAGGAGCCATAAGCAAAATAAGTGAATTTGGATCTCATGTGGGAATTGTAAGATACAAGAATGGAAAAAGTCAATAAAGGAAAGAAAATATATTTTTTTTCTTTTTTAAATAAAATATAAAATTTGGCTTTTCTTATTTAAAGCTAGCTTTTTAGGAACACAAAAGAAAAGTGAGCACTTATGATTACAAAAAAAATTATAGTAATGCATGATCTCTATGTACTTACAGAACTAGTAAATTTACGGTATTGATTTTCAACTGATGTTTTCTCAGGAAGGACAACTTCTAAATTCAAAAAGTTCAAATTAAACAAAATAATAACCATTTAAAAACAGTTCAAAAATGTGTTTTGAATACAAATGACATACATATAAGCAAAAAATGGGACACCCAAGTCCAAAATCATTTTACAACACAATAATTAAGAACATTTAACATATATACTAAAGCATAAGCTATTACAATTAAGAGCATAAAAAGAGGTTTAAAGTTAGAGGGTTATGTTATATGTGGTGTTGGAATTGTACTGTATTAACTCTTTTGCTGATTTACTCTTCTTCTTGGCCACAAAACTTTTATCGAGTAGTTCAAGATTTATAAAACTGTTTGATATTGTTGCAAGTCAAATCACTAACCAACAAATGAACAAGCGAAAATGAAATTTCACTCAAAATTTTCTCAATCAGTTGACAGACAATAAAACCTCCCCTAAGCTGCTGGTTTTTTCTGAGAAGTTGAATTGATGAATCTGGTTGGTGGCTGTTTAGAGGGGTTAGGAGGCCCTTGCTTGGGGGAGTTTTAACATAAAGTCTATGGGGCAAAAAATTTGTGCCATAAAAGGCTGTTAAGAGGGGGTGGCCGCATAGTGGAGGTGACCTCCCCCCGCCTACACTACGTTCGACAAAAAAATAATATGTTGCAGATAAGATTGACATGTTATTAGGGTTCAAAACAAAATGGTCGAAAGAAATGAACCGAAGTGCATTCAACAAAAATAAAAAAGAGAAACAAAGGTACAAGAAATTCACTCATTTGAAAAAAGAGTAATTTGGTGCTACAAAGAATCAAATTATCAAAGCCTTTTAGATACTTGGTTATTCAACATAAACTGTCCAAAATTGTTTGACGTTCATTCTTTTTAATGTTTTTTTAATGAAATTACTGTTAAAATAAAATTGTAAATGGGTCCTTTCAACTGTTAGTGAGACTAATATATGAATTAAATATAAGAAAATCCAGACCTTAAAGCATGTTAAAAAAATTTAAAACAATGAAAAAAAAAAAACTTCTCACCTCCAAGATCTTCGTCTAACTGTTGGTTTTCACAGTTAATTAAATTAACATCTTCCTCTGGATCTAGATCAATCACTTCAGATTTATCGATTTTATTTGCCTTTTTCTTTGGGAAATAATTTGCTAAAGCATTTATTTGACTTTCAGATGTTTCAGAGTTTTTACTGAAAAAATAACAGATGAATGAGACAAATCATAGCCCTTCCTGTAGCTACAAAAACTGACACATTAAAAATCTAAGAATAAATAGATATAATACCTGAGCTTATCAAAATGTTCTGGCTTTAACCATTCTTCCAAATCATTGGGTAAGGTCAATGGAGAAGGCTATGAATAAAAAATAAAAGTAATATTAATTTTTAAAAAAAGTTGGGTAAACAAGATGTTTGAACATCAACAGGGTTCGTACACACTTCTTTAAAAAAAATTCAAGGGCTTTTAAGGACTTTCAAGGACTAAAAAATCCAAAAAATAAGGACTTCAAAATAATTAATAAATTGGCCAATACATTTTCAACATTTCCAAATTCAATTAGAGGATGATGCACAGTACAGAACATAAAAGATAGATTAAAAATAAAAAAAAAATAAAAAAAAAATCCTAAAAGTTTCCCGCAATAACAAAACAGAAAGAAAAATCTGAAACTGAAAATCACATTACATATCTTTTAATTCCAAACGTTTCTCTGATAATTTTACATCCAAAGAACTTATTTCAATTTCTTTTTCACTTAGTGTTTTTCTTAGTTCATGTGATTGCATAAACAAGTTAATGCCCTTAGTTTTTTCAGCCTCATCAGCCAACTGATTAGCTTTTACATTTGGCTCCATTATGTCCTTTTGAAGAAACATTTTCTTTTTAAAAAAAATTACTTCCTCCTCTAATGCTTTTCGTTTTACTTGTTTTGTTTCATTCTTTGCCTTAAATTTTTCATTTTCCAAGTCCTTTAAATTTGACCAATTGTGTCCCTGATTTGGCACCTGCATCGATGGATATGGATTCCTAGAACAGGAGCGGAGCTGCACCCCCCCCCCCCGCCTCTTCTTAATTCTGAATACAGTTCTCGGAACGAAGTGCGGCCAAAGCGGAAATATCACACTTGCAACCCTGCAGTGTAGAAATCGCTCTAATCGAAAACCGGCAATCTGATTTTTTGAAATGAGGGTAGAGTAAAAATAAGGACTTTCAAGGACTTGGGACAGTAAAATAAGGACTTTTAAGCACTTTTAAGACAAAAGAAAAAAATAAGGACTTATAAGGACTTTCAAGGACCCGTACGAACCCTGATCAAGACTTGTAAAAAGTACTTATATAACTTCAATGCTCAAATAGAAGAGTGAGTGAGTGAGTGCACCTACCGACTGCCGTAGAATGACTGCCAGGGTCTTTTCGTAAGCCGGCAGTCAGAGTCTGTGTCCAAATTTATTCAAGACACCAAAATATTACATATAAAATTAGTACAAGACAAATAACAGAGTACAATACAAAAACAGCAAGACAAAGGACTTACAAAACACAGAGATATGAAAAGATGACAATACGAAACAAACCAAATAAAAAAAATAAATAAATAAAAAAATAAAGACAAATTCACTAAGTGAATGAGAAGGTGTGCGCAAAAATATTATGGGCAAAGATCATATGTGCTGGACGGAAGATTGTATAAAAGGCGTAGGTGAGAGAAATTTAATCAAAAGATGTCATGCATAACAAAAGAAAGAGTGATTAAGGGTGAATTTTAGTTTAGGTTGAGGAAGAGCAGGGTCCTGTTGGCTCCAAGAAAGTTTAATAGATTTAACATTCTTCAAACAGAAGAAAGAAAAAGTTACAAAATCAACATAAACTTGTCTTAGTACTTATCTAGTTTCATAGCTTGCTAAGAAAGTAAAAATGAGGTTTTGTCCATTTCACCTCAGAACTGAATTTTCCAGTCAACCCAGACATATCAAAGGCACATAACCTTGAATACAATCTTTCTCTAATGAATATATTTAAAACTCGTAATTGTAACATGCATTAGAATAAAGGGTCTACCAATCAGTCAAAACACTTGTTTTGAAATTAACTACTCAGCAAAATGTGATTTATTATTGTTATTATTTTGCAGCTTTAATTTCAGTATTATATGGAAATACGTTCAAAGTTTAAAAATCATTATGAGCATCATTAAGTGGTGGGGCAATGCTAATAAAGTGTTAGAAACAAGAATTTAAATCTAATCATCACATTGATGAATAGTATGAGTTTTTAGGTGTCGAAATGAACAACAGTGGTGCCATTTTAAATTAATCAAATATATTTATGTATACAAATAAAAAGAAATGTTAAGAAAGAGAAACTCTTAACATTGCCAATAGCACATTTTTTTTTAAATGTAAATAATGCAGAAGAAAATGGTTTTAAGACAAAATTGATAGTATTTCAGAATTACTTTTACCCCTTGATTTATTATTTGGATCAATCACAGGTCTTGATCACAATGAAATGGGAGGAAAAACCTTTAATGCAATCCAAAAAATGTAGGCGTCAAACTTGGAACCTAGAGTTTGTAATTTTAGGCATCAAATCAACATTTTTGGCTGCAAAATGAGACTGACCGTTTATTTCTAATGCTGCTTACAAACCTTAGTTAAGGATGTAGGTTTAATAGCACTGGCCCTGAGTTCGTACTCAATTTACAAATAGAAATGGAGGAATTTTGAAGGAGAAAAAAATGAGATTTTGAAGGAACACTTTTGTCATGTCAAAATTGAAGTTTCTTCTTTGTTTTTTAACATGATGACTTAATTTACAACATTTACTGAAGTATTTTTCAGCATTAATAATAATGCTTTGACTTTTACTACTATGTGTGTGTTTTTTTTTTCTTCTTTATACTGAAAACATTGGTATAAAAAAGACTAAGGGACCCAAGGAGTTACCTTTTAGTTAAAAGGCAAAAAATTAGTCTTTCAAAATCAGTCCCTTTTTTCTTTAATATTTAGGTCACATTTAAAAATTTTCCAATTACCTCTGCTATCCTCCTCTTTTTTTCATTAAAAATAGTTTTGTAATTTTGTCAAAAAAAAAAAGCCACTCCCACCCCACTAGTTTTACATCACTAAAAACAGCCTAATTTTTTTCAGGCTTTGGCTTTTTTCAAAATATTCCAGGGAAAAAATCCTAAACCTCCTATCTTCTTTAACTCTCCATATTTAAAAATAAAACCTGCAATTACCTTTTTATGTTTCTGTTTACCAACAATTCATAACAGTTTTGAAAATTTTTTTAGTAAGTCCCTGAAATATCCTTAGATTATCAAAAAACCGTTTTTAATATTAATTACAGAGTTGGAAAATTATGGACCCGCGTTCCGATATAACTTTCCCTGATTTGTTCCCAAATTCATTGATAATCCCCTGTTTTTTCCAGAATTTTCAAAATCCCCCATAATTTCAAGTATTTCAGGTGTGTATCCACCCCGTTAAAAGATGCTTTTTGGAGATCCCTTGAAAGTTATTGAATAAAGAATCGGCTGTAATTGCTCAATGAAAGAAAAACATTGCTCTAATGTTAACTTTAAAAGATTTTTTTCGCAAAAGCACCTTATAACCAGAAACAGAAACTAAGGATGAACCATATAAGCGGTAACAAAATATAAATTAAAGTTAACCCTGAATTTAAAAAACTGATTTTATATGCCTGTTGACCTAATAAATGCATGCCACCTTATTAGTAGGTTCGACTGTAAAATCAACACATATCCAAAACAAGAACATTCATTAAGGCAAGTTTATAAATAAATGCTCACCCATTCCCAACTTCCTTTCTTTAGTTTCGTAAGCCATGAGAAAAGTTTTTTGTAAAGATCATATATCTGTACCAAAATAGCTTTGAACATGATGCTGAAAATATAAATAACATAATAAATAAAT
Source organism: Uloborus plumipes (assembly GCA_038373865.1). Lineage (NCBI taxonomy): Eukaryota > Metazoa > Arthropoda > Arachnida > Araneae > Uloboridae > Uloborus > Uloborus plumipes. The sequence continues at coordinate 60,522 of JAXGGA010005815.1, forward strand.
AGTAATAATAATATTTTAATTTTTATTCTATGAAAATTAAAAACAGCTTTTTAGATTTGATCAATACTAAAAACAAATAAAAAAGTACGGCTAGTAATAGTAGCCTCAAAAGTTTCATGAAATTAAAAATTTCTGAATATTCACAAAACATAACTTACTTTCGTGAATTTATTCAATACTAAAAAACTCAAACATTTCACCTTATTTTCATTATTTTTTACATTTATTTTTTTTTTTCTATTTTAAGGTTATGCAGTTCACTGAAATTAGATTATTATTATGTTCAGTTGGTTATCTCACTATGCTTAATAAATGTTTTAATTTAAATATATATGCATGTTTCACAGTACATAAGTGTCTGAATTCACATAATATTGCTTTTTCTAAAAGTTTACTGAGTCATGAAAAACATGACACAAAATTTGATATTAGAACAGAAATAAATTTTGAAAACAAGTTAAAAAACTAATAATGGTAATGAAATAAAATGTCATACATTTTAAAATTTAATACAGTTGAAGACCATTATGACACATACCTGGGGAGCAAAGTTTTTACATTATATATAGATTTATAGATCATTTATAGCATTATATAGATCATTTCACATATTTTGAAACTAATATTTAAAATATAATTATATATTTGCACTTCAGAATGTACAATTCACAAATAAATATATTTCACAATCAAAAAGGAAAAAGAATTATCATGCACGTCTGCTAGTTGCATGGTTTACATAACAGCAGTATTTTCAAGAGCAATTTGGTACTTTTTTCACTATGAATGCTAATTTTTATTGGAAAGCTTTGAAATAAAATGGAAAATATAAAAAACTTGAAATTTAATTTGCCTAAAAATTTTCATGTTTGCAATGTGGAACAGTGCTTTTTAACTACAAAATGTATTTTTTGCTTCTAAAAAGTTGTGCAATTTATAGAGAATTAAACTATACTGCAAACGTTTTCAAATTTTAGAAAAAAAAAATTTACACTTAAAAATTGCATTAGAAAAAAATGTTACATTCCTTATTACAAAACAGATTATATGACAGACCATTTTCAATGCATAAAGGTAAAAAAAAACATCTAAATTTATAGGAAACTGCAAATATATTAAATGTTCTTATTATATAGATTAATTATGTAGTACTTTGTCTTAATTACATAATTTTTCAAACAACTAGAGTTGAAACTACATGCAGAATCCATAAATCATAATACATAAGCTTTTATTCCTAATTCAGGATTACATTAATTAAACTATGCCGTTTCTAAACAAAGGTGAAAAAAGGGAAAACATGAAAATTGGAGCTTTCAATAGCAATATATTTTGGTAAAATTAAGATAGTTAAACAATTGCTTTTATCTAAAAGATATGGGGTACTATGTTACTACTTACTGCAATCTAGCTGTCACAGATGTTGCCATAAGTAAGTCAAGCAAGAGATGTCCAACATTTAACTTCTGCAGAAGATAACTGCATAAAAGAAAAGAAATGTAAAAAATGTATATTTAGTGTTAGTCCAAAGCAATAAATGTACAAGTAATGAGAAAGTTAAACAATATATGAAGTTTGCAATAAAATCAACACATTTTATACAGGATTCCTATTTAGTATTTTGCAAAAATAGATACAAATCAAATTCTAGAACTGAAAAAAAAAGGCTTGATTTTTATAAATTGAAAATTATACCTGATTTTTTTTTTTTTTTTAATTTACACATGGATGATGAGTCTAACATATAAGTCGAAAAATTCTATTAAAAAAAGTTTTACTTTCTCATGAACGTTTTTCAATTCTTTTAGGGTGATTTTTTTTTCTTTTTACAGTATTATGCAAAAAAGTCAAGACTCATGGCTTAGTATTGGTGCTTTGCACTTCCATGCTGCAGACCAAAGTTTGATTCCAGGCTTCACCAAGGCGAACTCCGCCTTTCTTCCTTTCAGTGGCTCGATAAAATGAGTACCAAGCATCCTTGAGAGCAAAACACTTATGTCCACATTCAGCTAACAATTGTAACAAATTATGAAGCTTGACTCTTGCCTTCAGTCAACATTATTTTTTCAATATAACATCATTATTATTATTTTCTGTACAATTATTATGTAAAAAATAATTTAATAGTTTTAACTTTGAATTCTTAAATCTCACTTTAAAAGCTTTTCGTGGGTTGAACTAACACTTCTACATTTCTTGATTAGAAATAAAAATCACACAAATAAATAGTAACATACCAAAATGTTTCCCTAGAATACTCTAAAGCTTCACAAATAAGTTTAGATGTTGCTTGAGTGCGAACAAGAATATATTCCAGCTGCTGTCGGGAAGGCAATTGTACAGTAGCTTTCGGATCTTGCAGAGCACTGAAAAGAGACAGTAAACAAAAAGGATATGTAAAATATTAATTATCCACATTACAATGCAAATAATTTTCAAAAATCTGCATACAGTGTTTTGTGGCTACAAGGAACCCCTTTTTCAATGCAATGATGTGTGAGTTTTGGGATGAAAAGCCCCCCCCCCCCCCCATCCCTTTTCTCAGATGACTTTTTATCCTAAACCTCACACTTGATTGCATTGAATGGGTTCCTTGTAACCCCGAAACACGAATTTGCAGATTCTTGCAAATTTTGTGCGTTAAAACGTTGATAAATTAATATTTCCTTTTTCAGCACAAAGGTATTTATTAAATTCTTTTAAAAGGATATAGTTCCAGATTATTAAATCAAACAAGAATGAGCCAGTTTTTTTTTAGCTAAAGTGGTTCTGCTATAATTAGGATAATGTCCTTATTTTCAATTGTTGTTAAAGCAAATGTTTTGGAAATTCTGCTACACTTATAGATTGCATTCATTTACAAAACCAAATTGTTCAACTTTAACTTATAGTTGTGGCAGACTTGACCAGGCATTGTTGTTATGCTCTGACTAGGACCTGTGCTGTGCATCCTACACAATGCTGCCAGGTTAGGTTTGCCTCAACTACAGCACCATAAAACGGGGTACATCGAAACAGCAGTGTGAATCGAAACAAATCATGCAAAGAACTTCTCCATACATATACAGACCGGAATTTTCGAGTATTTTTTTAGATAGGTATCCTTATCCTATGACACCATAAAGAATTCTTCAGTTTCATAACACAATTTAGAAAAATTCTCTCATGTATGCATAGTTGAAAAATAACAATTTGAGGTTTCAAATATACAGAAATCTGTACTAGCATACAAAGTTTAGCAGAGGTTGAAAACTAAATGGTTTTTTATTGTTCTGTGTGCAGCCTTACTCATGTCTTGAGGAATGACAAAAATCAGTTTTTCTTACTTCTCATGATGCGATAAATATTAGTACTGTTGGCCTCGCTCAAACGAATACTGTCGGTTCCAAGAAATATTATTCCTAGAAGCGGGGTACTTGTTTATCCGTTACCCGATTAAGCGGGGACGACAGTACAGTGAAGCACCGTTTATACGTTTCTCTTTTATACGTTTTTATCATTTATACGTTTTTACTCTCGGTCCCGGCAGAGTCCAATACATATTAATGTTAAAAAATTTCTTTTATACGCTTTTCTAAAATCGCAGTTTCATTTATACCTTTTTTAAAATCTGAGTCAAAAAGAGCGAGAATGCACATTTCAACCCCAGATTCTAAGCTGCTGCTGATTGTCCAGTTCCTAGAAATCGCATCTGACCTTGACCTACACCTGTCCAGTTGAACAAAAGATGAGTCGAAGGTAACCCCCTTTCCCCTCATTCCGCAGCAATTCCGTATTACCTTAACAGATAAGGTTGTTCACGTGCACTATCCGGTTTGTAGGAGGGCAAACCCCTTTTCTTTCTGGATTTTGTTGTCATTCACTCGCAGTCACCAATGGCTTCGCGTTGCAGAAAATCTCTGTCGTTAAAAGACAAAATGCGCATTTTGAAGGAAGTGGATGAAAATCCACTTGTAAAAAGAGTGGATCTTGCTAAAAATTTAGGCTTGCCTGTGTCAACTCTAAACACGCTAATTTACAAGCGCAAAATCATAGAGGAAAGTCACCATCAAAGTGGGGCGAATGCTTCGAAAAAACTTAGAGTCCAAAGTGGAAAATTAGCTGATGTAGAGAGAGTGCTTCTACAGTGGTTCAACCAGTGTCGCAGTGCAAAAATTCCCATCAGTGGTCCTTTGCTTATGGAGAAGGCAAAAGAAATTTCAAAAAAGCTAAATGTGGAATACGATGCATCTTTTTCTTCGGGATGGTTGCACAAATTTAAATTAAGACACGGCATTACAGGTAAAACTGTTAGTGGAGAATCTGGAGATGTTGATTGCGAAACTGTGGATGACTGGATTCAAAACCAATTGCCAGAACTGATAAAGGGATATGAATTAAAGGACATATTCAACGCGGATGAAACAGGTCTGTTTTATAATCTTCTGCCATCTAAAACTCTTGCAATCAAGTCAGATACGTGTCATGGTGGCAAAAAAAGTAAAGTACGATTGACCGTGTTACTGTGTGCCAACGCAGATGGATCTGAAAAATTACCACCTTTCGTTATTGGCAAATCAAAAAAGCCACGCTGCTTCAAAAATGTGAAAACATTACCAACTAAGTACATGGCTAATAAAAAATCTTGGATGACCATGTCTTTGTTCACCGATTGGTTGAAAGAATTAGATGATAAAATGCGAAAAGAGAAATGGCGAATCCTTTTATTCATTGATAAATGTCCAGCTCATCCGCCTAATACGGACTTTCTAAAAAATGTAACTGTCAAGTTCTTCCCGGCAAACTGTACGAGTAAGTTGCAGCCGATGGATTTAGGAGTCTTAAAATCTCTTAAACAACATTATCGGAAACTTCTAGTTCAAACTGCCATCGCCAGTTTAGACCAAGGAAATTTCGAAAAAATGAACATTAGCGTCTTGCAAGCCATGAATTTCATAATGCTGGCGTGGGCAGATGTTTTACCGAAAACGATAAAAAACTGCTTCACCATTTGTGGATTTTTGTCTTCAGTGGATGGCCCTATTGAAATCACCGAAGTTACTGATTTTGCTCCCCCTGAAAACTGGTCAAATGTAAATGAAGTTTCATCATTTCATGACTTTGTTCACTGCGACTCAGAACTTGCGACATGTTCACTTCTAACAATCGATGAAATGATCCATAATGAAGAATCCAGCAGCGAAGAAGAGGATAATTGTTCGGAAAAGCCGCTGCCAAGTTTTCAGCAAGCTTTAGAGGGTTTTAACACCATGCAAGACTATCTCATTAGTAGTGAGTTAAATGATAATGTTAAAATGGCACTTTTAGCTATAAACAAAGAACTTTTTCTGTGAAATCCAAAAGAGCCCTACAACCTAAAATAACGAAATATTTTGAACGTCAGTCTGAATGATAGTAGATGTAAATTTATTCTGGAATTAAAAGGTTATTATTACATGCTTCATTTCATTGCATTTTATTATTTTATTTTTCTTATAACCCTTAATTTACTTTCAACCACAAATATTCGTTTTTTCTTATTTTTTTGTAATTTTCATTTATACGTTTTTTCCTCACGGTCCCTTGAAAAACGTATAAACGGTGCTTCACTGTATTTGGTAAATTATTTCAAAATTAAATAAAGTGTAAGCACTTTTCCTAATAATGAGACCAAGTGAAAAAAGTAATAAAAAAACAAATAAATATAAATTGAAAAAGTTTGTATGTTTCAGGAAAAACAGGGCAATAAAATATATCTCATACAACCATAGTTAAAATTTATTTTAAATAAAAAATTTCAAGCATGAGATTAAAACTCAAAACTGATCCAGCAAAATATAGATACAATTTTTTATTGCTGCACATATATTATCGTCAAGTGACGTTTTGAATCAAGCTTTATGCACCCCCCTCCTCTTTTTTAAATGAAATATTTCAATTTAAGTTTCACAATGTAGTTTTACTTCCTTTTATGTAGTAAAGGAAGTACTGTGGTCATGAAAAAAATTCACTCAAATTTCGGTCTAAATTTTTATTTTGCACACTCCCGAATGAATGCGGAGTAGTTTTCTCGACCAGTCAGCACGTGCATATGTACCTACCAAAATGTAACCAGCCAAAAAATCCTTTACAACCACCCCCAAGTTAATTACAACGAGTTTTCTCGTGATGTCTATATGTACGTATGTATGTATGTCGCATAACTCAAAAACTGTATGCCGTAGAAGCTTCAGTTTGGAATGTAGGCTCTGAGGGGGGTCTAATGCACCTGTCCTTGTGGCTGGATTTGAATGTTTCCAAGGGGGACTTTTACCCCTGTTTGGGGGTAAATCAGTGTTAATTTCAGTGCACACTCAAGTGATATGAATTGGCTCGACTACTTGGCAATATATCGCCAAGCTTTTGGTCGCCAAGTGTTTGACGCCAACTTGAGGATATATTTGGCTAAAAAGTGATACTTTGAATTTGGGTTCAATTTGGTGCTATTGGTGATATTTTGCAAAACATCCACTGAAGGATGTTAAAATTGGCGATATTTAGAAAATTAATCATTGTAAAACATTTTTTTGCATTGTTTCATAACTAGAGATTTAAATGCTTGAATTATTAACTTGCTCACTCTAAGCACTTTTTTAACACTTAAGGCATCTACTAAGAAATTTACAGGTAAAAGGAAGTAGTGTGGGGTCCATACCAGATTTTTTCTCTTGATTTCAAATATGCTTTTGAAATGATTACTTACATTATAAAACGCTCAGCAAGGTCTAAGTATGATCTAGATAAATTCAACAAAACCATCTTTTTTAAACAGCGGCCAACCTACATAAAACCAAAAGTAAATGTGAAAGCACAAGTATCTAGTACTGAAATTTTAAATTGGCACATAATTATTTATTTTTTGGAGCAATCATAATAGTCCTGACAAGTTTTACACAAAACAGCTTCACAGAGCTTAGAAAATAACATGATTTTCCAGTAAAAATATTAACAGTAAGCAAAAATTATACTAAAGAAAAATTTTTGGTTCACTGAAGACAAGGGTTTGATTTTTCTTTAATTTAAAATACAAAAATTACAATAACAGAAAAATAAATCAGATTTTAAAAATTTAAATAAGATATTTTTTTAAACTGACTATGATGGTTTTAGGAATTATGTTAATTTTATATGCTTAAACAAAAATATGGTTTTTATAGACCATGGAAAACATACTTTAAATTAATTTCATAGCAGTAACTATTGTTCAATAATTTATATAGAAAGATAAACCAACTTTTAACACAAATATGCACAATTCAAATTATTAATGTTCAAGAAAATATGAACACTGTCCCTTAAGTGCAGAAAAAAAGTGAGCAATTTTAATTACCTTTTACATTTGACAGATGAAATAAATCAAATAACAGTCATGTTTAAACGTTTGCTGTTTTTACTGAGTACATTTTCTAATTTTGTTAAATGATTAAAACAAAGGAAACATTGTAGTCCTAAAATTAAAATATTTTACAATTTCACAAAGAATTTAATAAAGCTACTCAATGAATAAAAAATAAGTTTTATCTCCAAAAAAAATTGAAAGTAATTAATAAATTTTTTTTAATGAATTTCAAATACTATGATTGTTTTTGAATCAGTCATTTTATTGGAATCAATTTAAGTGCTCAAGGCAGAATACTCAACACTTAGTAAAAAGTTCTACATTACAGTCAAAGTCTCACACTCATCATAATAAGTTTAAAATAAACATTTGAAACAGTTGTGATAAACCTATAGGTAGTGAGCCATATGCAGTCCACAGAGGTCTGTTATATTTAGTTTTATAAATCAAAATCAAGTTACATAAAAGAACCAGGTTTACATGAAAAACCCACAAAACCTTCAAGGCATTCTTGCAGCAATTTCGGCTTAGTTGCAGCATGACTTCTCACTTGGGTCAATGGTGCAAACTGTGGCCTTGAAATTTTTAGCGGAATCATTTTTGATCTTATTTTGAGGGATCTTGTACATCGGGTGCTTTCTAGTATTTGAAGGAGAGGGAGGGCATCCCTGTATGTGTGTGCGCTGTCTTAAACTCATCACAATAGGAGGCACAAAAAATGGTTGGACACCACCGAGTCAGAAGTGAGGAGGTTTTTGCTTGTACAATGTGCGGCGGTGAATTGAATCAGCTGCTTTTAACAATCAAGTTGTCAAAACCAGAACAATATAAAGCCTTACTGAATTAGTCGTTTTATTAAATCCAGGGCTCCCAACACATTTTAGCTAATGAAAAGGGTAAAAGAGGACCGTTTTCAGTTAAAAAGAGGACTTGGGAGGACCATTCATAGTTAAACCCAGGAAAGCGCCAAAAAGCAAATTAGTTGCCTTAGGTCAGGGCTGTCATTTCAAGTTTTTCCAGTGGGGGGGGGGGGGGGTTAAGGGTCCAAAAGCAATGCAATTTCTTCGGAAAACATAAAAAACCATGCCCACTTATATGTAATTACATTGATTTCTCAAAGCCGGCCCGACCCTCCAAAATGACGGGCCTGCCTTAGGTTTAATCCATGAAACTAATTTGCGAATAAACTGCAACAATGATTTTTAATGATAGTTTCTTCATTAGCGCTATCTTCTGAACAACTGACTTTTCAAAATTAGTTAATGAAATGTTTATTCCAGTGAGCGATTATTTATTTTTAAGAATTGAATAATTACTAACACAAATATTTGGATGAGGAGGGGGTGAGGGCCTTATGTAACTAACGATCTTATAACCCCTATTTAAACACCCATGCACTAACTTAAAAAGTAATTTTAGAAATGTTGGAATTAATTGCTTCAAAAATTAATTTAGTATTACTCATTATTGCATACCATCTTGAGTTTAAAAATATTATTTATAATTTTATTCAGCAGCTCATTTGGTAGAGGCAAACTTAAGAGTTATTTTAATTGAAAAATAAATTTTTCTACCTAGTAATAGGTGAAAATTAGCTGATTATTTTTAATCAGCTAAGTGGCCGATGAATCGGTGTGTTCATAATTAAAAACCTTTTACATATTAGTTATCACAGTTAAATAAATTAAAGAACTAAAGTCAAGTTGCAAAAACAATAAAAATAAACTGCTAAAATATAACTTTAAATAAGAAGATTTAAGTTAAAATAGTAAGAAACACAAGTTAAAATAGTTCTCAAATTTCAAAATAAATGAAATATTTGCAAGATGCAGAAGGATCGGAATCCGATACACTGCATTGGTAACAAGATTTTTACTAAATGAGCTATTACTTAAAATTCAGTTGAGGGAAAATCTTAAATAAGTCAGTTACTGTAATTCACCACATTTTACACTGATCTTCAAGAGAGGATTTTTCTGGGAAAAGAGTACATAAAAAAATTTAGAGAAACTGGGGGGGGGGGAGAGTACTTGGCAGCGCTGTGAAAAATTATCACTGAAACTTGAGAATTAAAAAAAAAAAAAAAAAAGCCAGGTATTTTTGCCAAATCTCACTAATATTTTAAGGGTTTATAGAAAATTTCTTGCAATTTCGACTAAAAAATTTTTTTGAAAGCGCAAGAAAAATATTTAAGCAAATCTGAAAACAGCCTAATCATGCTGTTGCTTGAATTTATAGGCCTTTAAAATGGAGGCTTATGCAAAAACCACCCTCTTCACAAAAAATTAAAAAGAAAAAAAAACTTTAAAATAAAACTTAAATTAACTAGAGTTAAGATAGAATAAGTCAAAATCGCTCTCCACTTTCAAAATGATCGCAATATTTACAAGATGCAAAAGGATTGCTAACTCAGAAACTGCGTGCAATTTTCGGCGAAGTACATGCACGATATTGGCACGTCTTGAAAAAACTATGTAAATGAGTTATTGATAGTTAAAAATTAGCTAAGAGAAAGTGTTAAATAAGGCAGGTACGGCAATTACTAAATTATAGGCCGATTTTTCCATTAAAAAAAATATAGGAATTATTTTAGAAACAATTCGATTTTTCCGAAAAAAAATCGGATTTTCGGAGTACATATAAATTGGAGAAATTCTAGGGGTGGGGGACTAGACAGCTATGGATAAAATATTACTAAAACTTGAGAAATAAAATGTAAAAAAAAAAAAAAGAAAAGAAAAAAAATTATTTTGCCAATTTTTCAATATTTTGATTTTTGAAAGTTTGTAGCAATATCTTCTTGCAATTTCAGCTAAAAGAAGTTCAGAGTTCTGAAAGAGAGAAGAGCATACTTAAGTAAACCAGGAAAAATATTAAAAAAAAGGGAAACTCCGAGGGAGAAAAAGTTACTTCGGCATAGCGATCTTTGATTTTACCAAAAAATGGCGACACTTCCGTGTGACATGTGGTCACGATAAATCGCGCAATATTTTCAATTCTAGTACAATGACTATCTTCTGATAAATAGGAAAGAACTGGCGAAAATATTTTGTACTTGATTAACACTGTCTAGAAATCGGAATAAAAATTTACAAACACGTGGTGCTTGCAATGTGAAAAAATGGCGTATGAGTCACGAAATTGCTTTGGATTTCATTCGCAAAAAGGATTGTTCATAGCAACATCGTTCCTATTAGCGTCCTCCTTTTGAGGGAGGGGGACGTTGGAAAATCCATCCACATTTGCAAACTTGGGGCCTGTGTTTCAGAAAATATTGGTAACATTCTGCTTCAATTTGAGGTTGTAACTCCTCCCTCAAACCACTCCGTTTGCAAAATTTTCAGGCTGCGATGGTTGTAGGAGGAGTTATGAAGACAGAAGTGAAATAACTTGGGGAAAATCAGGTTCAATAAGACTGAGGCACTGCATGTTTCAACAAAACTTTAAAAAGTTGATTTTTAAGTAAAAATAATATAAAAACGGACCAATCGGACCAAAATGTTGAAAAGCGGTCTAAAACGGACTTAACTCTAAAAAACGGACTTAGGCGGGAAAAACGGACCATTTGGGAGCCCTGTAAATCAAAACTGTAAAGAGCCAACATGATCCATATAAGAGACAGCCACTGTATTTGATAAAAATTGTAAGTTATGTAAAGACTGCCAAGAATAATAGGCTTCCAAAAAACTTGTTTCACTGCACATTATTTTGAATAGAAAAATGTTAAGGATTTAAGATAAAAACAGAATTTTTTTTAAATATGTTCTAACAATTAAAAGGAAATAGGACTGCTAAAGGCCAAGTTAATCTCGTAATACATGACTAATATACATAATGTAAAAATTAACTTACACGTTGAACCAGATGCAGAAGTTTATCACAATGTAATATCCTTTTATATTTTGCCTGTACATTATTAAATACTTTTATTTCAGTCCAGATGGGATGATCACGGGTGAGTATATCTGCTCCTGAGGAAAGGATAGTTATCAAGTCTTGAAATGACTCTGGAAAAGAAAATCATACAACTTCATAAAAGAATGAAATTTTTCATCAAACATTAAATTTGCATTTTATACTATACAATTTAAAATTAACCTTTATTAAATATTTCTTTATGACCATATGCAAAATACAGAATAAAGTCCATAAGCAAATTACAGTATTAAAAACATTTAGAACATACACAGGAATTTAGAAAATAAAAATAATATTGATATGATTTAACTGCTTTGATAAATACTAAACAGGTATGTAAAAAAAAATTTCCCGTTATTTTACTGCGTGAAATTAGGTAACTTACCAGGATAAAAGTGTGAAAGTGGTAATTCATTCATTCTGCAATTCTAAGCGTACACAGAGTTAGAAAAAATAATTTAAATCTGTTATAGTGACACCTAGTATAAGTATTTGGACGTCAAAATGGACAACCTAAGTGTCATTTTTAATAAATTAATCACATATATTCAAGTATAAAGAAAATATTTATTAAATAGAAAGGCTACACTTTGCTGATGACAAATTTCAAAAATCTGTAAAACATACAAAGGGAAATGATTTTGTGAAATCTCTTTCATTTTAAAATTACTTTTACAAATTTATCCTCCAAGTCATAGATATGATGAGTGAGGTGGGGTGAAAAAGAAAAAAGGTACAATGTAATCCAAAAGTTTAAGCGTCAAATTTTGTGCCTAGGGTTGGAATTCTAGAAGCCAAATCAAAACCTTTGGTTGCAAAATGTGACTAACAACTGTTTATTTCTAACGCTGTGTACAAGAAAATTTATAATTTAAATGTACACAATTGAAAGTGCACAATGAAGCGCTTCTTTCATAGCTGTGCATACAGCCAGACACAGATATACACAAATGGACTTAATTCTAGTCACTTTTCAATTGTTTAAAGATTTAAACATTCAACATTGTGTAATAAATTATTAGATTTATTTTGTTCACTTAACATTTCATAAGAAAATTTCCTTTTATTTATTTTTAATGCAAATTCCAAACAAAAAATGAGTTCAAATGAATTTTTATCTATATAGATAATTAGCTTTGGCAATGAAATATTATATTGTTTTATCTTTAAACCAATTAGAATTCATGATTCAATATTTTGAATATTATATATTAGCCCAGTGGCAGAAAATTTTGTAGCTGTCTGCGACAAGCTTTGAGAATTTCCTTATTGGTCTGCAAATTTTACTTAAAATTTTAATTAATTAGTCACACTTTAACACTAGGAAGGCCGAGATTCTGTTATACCTAGAACGGCTGGAAACGGTCAAAATGACCGTTCGCTTAAAGGAGCTGTAAAACTCGTTGAACAAGGTTTTAAACTAAGAAAAGCATTTTCTATTGGGTCAAATATGGATTATAAATTATGAAGTTTAAATTAAAACATTAAACGAAAAGATTTACGTTACATTAAAATGTATTTATTTTTAAAAATGAAAGTTTTCTATGGTAAACACTATTGCGTTTTTATCTCCTGGTTACATAAAAATACAAACACAAACCATAATAATTAAATCAACATTACTCAAAGTTACTTACATAAAATAATGACAGCTCAATCTTGTTGACATTTTACGCATATGCTTATTGTTTTAGTGTTTCCGGTACAAGGCCCACAAATGAATTTGTCGCAGTCTCCACATCTATTTAGAGTCTTATTGCCTCTACAATTCTTTACTAACTGGCACTGCTTCCTCTTTGTTCCACGACTTTCGGAAGCGATTTTTTTGTCGCTTTTCAAAGATTTTCCAGTTGCTACAAGATAACTGGATCTCAACTCCTCTGACAATTTCAAAATAAATTCCCTACGGCTTATATTTACACCAAAAAGCTCTTTATATAATACCCAAGCATTTATGGCTGCTAAATCAAGTACATTGTAGAAAACATTAACTGGCCACCGTCTCGAGCAAGATTTTACAGAATACTTTCTTGCCATTTGATCAACAACATCTACTCGATATTTTGTTGAATTATAAAAGGTGATAACTTCTGGAGTCTTCTTCTCTGTATTTTTAACACTCAAGTTAGGATGCAGGGAGCTCAAAAGAAGGACGTTCTTTTCCTTTTTGCACTGATATGAAGTTAGTGTTATACCATTATTATGCACTGCTTTGCTGGAAATAAGTTCACCTTTTTTTATCTTAAAACTTATTGGAATTTCTGTTTTAGCTCTTTTTATCGTTCCAACAAAACTGATACTCTTTTTTCTCAAGTTTTCCGCTAAACTTAGAGAACTAAAAAAATTATCTGTTGTAACATTCCTCCCACTATTGTAGAAGGGTTCCATTAGTCTGTAAACTGCGTGCTCTCCAACAGTTACTTGCTCAGGGCGCGTTTCGCCTTTTCCTAGGTATGGAAACGCGTTCAAAATATACTTGGACTCTGTAGCCAGCCAAAATTTAATACCAAATTTGTCTGGCTTGTTCGGCATATACTGAATAAATTTACATCTTACTTTTGTTGGAAACAGTTGTTCATCTATGCAGATATTTTCCCCAGGTTTATAACAGAGCAAACAGTTCTCAATGAATTGTTCCCAGATTTCAGATACAAGAGCAAATTTATTCGTCTGCAATCGTTGTGACCTCGTCGATTTCATATCGAATCGTAGATACCTAAGAATGGCTTTGAATTTGTTTCGAGACATTGTTTCAGGAAAATATTTATGCCCCCATTTCTTTGACCACAAAGCATCGACAGAGAGACCTTTTGCTAACATAGCTCCTCTAACATAAAGCAAAGAAATAAATGCATCTAGTTCGTCTAATGATAATTTAAAGTTATTATTGTGACATCTTGCGCTTTCTGCTTCGGTGCACTGTTGTATATGCTTCAACATTTTTTCATTTATGAAAAGGCGCCAAACACTAGTCGCTGAATCAAAGGTAGTGTTTCGCTTTGCAAATGCTGTGGGGCCACTCTTTTCTTTCAAAACATTTTGCAATGGTAGTCTTCCAGAACTAGTTGGGTCGATTGATTTCCAAACAGTTCCATTTTTTGCTACTTCACCTTTCACAGTATTATCATCCCAATTATTTG
>JAXGGA010005816.1:0-74935 GCA_038373865.1 Uloborus plumipes
ATTTAAAAAAATTTTTAATTTACTGTATCTAAGGTGTAAATTGCTTTTTATATTACTGTGAACTCTCACTTATACACCGCCTCATTTATGCGCCTTTTTCACTTATGCGACGATTTTGAATGGTCCCAGCACATTCTATAGCAAAATAATGATAGTATCAATCCTTTATGCGTCGCTCTAAAGATAAATGTTTCACTTATGCGCCGAATTTTTCCTAAAATGTAAAAAATGTAATTTATTTTCTTAAAAATATAAGTATTTTTCTTCACTTTCTTCTTTAATTTTCCGCCTTTATTGCTCACGGAAGGCATTTTTTCTGCTTGAACTAGAGTTCGGAGAAGGACAATTATCTGTTACGCATCGTTTTACAGGGAACAGTTTGTAGTTAAGTATGCTACAATTTTTGTTTTACAGTGAGTCGCAAAAGTTTAAGCACAACCGAAATCTTTTGATAAGACGAAAAGTATACACCAAAAAGCTTTGAAATTTTTACTGTAATTAAACAAACAGCTTACAAATCCATGTTTCAAATTTGGAAACAATTCATAGAAATTAAAATACGATTACATGATAAAATCAAAATTTTGCTGTCGCAAAAGTTTAAGCACAAAAACGGAATATATATTTTTTAGAAAGCATAAAAGTCTTTTAGTAGTCTATGGTGTTACCGTTGCATCTGATGAGTTCGAATATGCGATTTTTCATCGATAGCACGAGATTATGGAAGGTTTCGGGAGTTAGTCTGTACCAGGCTTCCTCGATTGCAGATTTAAGCTCTTGAACAGAGCAATGCTGCTTCCCATTCTGGTATACGTCACGTGCGAGAATTCCCCAGATGTTTTCTATGGGATTTAGATCCGGGCTGAGTGCTGGCCAGTTCATTACACTAATATTTTGAGAAGCAAGCCATTCTTTCGTACTACGGGAATTGTGTATTGAAGCGTTGTCTTGCTGAAAAATCCAATCAGGACCACCTAGGACTTCACCAAATGGTAACAAATGCTTTTCTCAGGGTATCTTGATACCTTTCTGAATTTTGTCTACCTTTTAAAAAGCTAAGAGAAGTTTGTCCGTTGAAGCAAAAAGCGCCCCATACCATGACTGAGCCACCACCATGTTGCCTACTGAATACGCACTTCGGATCTTTCCTCAAGTCACGCCAGTAGTATGAGAACCCATCTGAACCGTCTAAATTCCATTTTTTTTCATCAGAGAACACAACAGTAATCCATTCGTCACTATAATGCATATGATGCTTTGCCCACTGCAGTCTTGCTTGTTTGTGACACTTTTTCAGAAAAGGTTTGCGAGCTAACTTTTGTTTTTTGATAAATCCCGATTCTTTTATTCGTCTGCTTATGGTATCACGTGATAATTTTGTTACAAGTCTAGTTTTTATTTGATTAAGTGACAAATTTTCAGTTAAGGCCAGTTTTATAATTCTTCTATCTTCACGAGAGGTAGTTTTTCTCGGTCTTCCTGAGCGAAACGCAGGTTTAAATTGATTTCCACGTTTCAGAACATTATAAATACCACGTTTAGATCGATTTAAAATCACTGAAATTTGCATAACAGAGTTACCTTCTGCTTTCAGCTTCCAGAGTTTCATAACTTCTTCAGACGAGAACTGTAGTGACTTCGGCATCTTGATAACACTTTAAGTCATTGCTACACTATATAACTCGTTCAAAAGAACCGCACTGGCTCTTCACGCATCACGTTTCAAGAGATATTTGCATAAAATCTGATCTGTGCATAAACTTTTGCGACAGCCAAAAAAAATCTTTTGTATTTTCTGATTTTCGTTGCGGTTATATTTTTCATAACTTCAAACACTTAATTAGGATCATAGTAGCCACTTACAGTATAAATATGAAAGCATTCTGCTGAAAAGATTTCTTTTTATTTAAAAATTTGCATAGTGCTTAAACTTTTCCGACGCACTGTATCTTTATCATACGTAACAGTAATTGCCAAACCGTAGTGATATGTCTCTTTTCTATAGAAACATTTATATTTATTCTCTCATTAGAACCTATGTTGCGTTTTAGTCCATTAAATAGGCTTTTTCACTTCTGTGTCACTCTCACTTATGGCCCTTTCTCTGTTGGTCACTTGGACCGGTGCATAAGTGAGAGTTCACTGTATCTCGAATATGTATTGCATAGTACTACAAAAAGGGGGTGGGGAAGGGGAATGGACGAATTAGTATTCGGAATCAAAAGCATTTCCATTGCAGGATCGGAAGTGCCTTCTATAGAATTCTTGTCTAAGTGCACAGTCAATTCAAGATTTTAGCCATTGGAGGGAGGTTGGTGACAGAGCTGGAATATCCATCTTAGCTCTCATCAATACCATCAAACAAGTTTGAAGTGCGTTTCTTGTGGCATCATCCCATGTTGATGTTATAGCAACGAAATGGCGGATGCTCTTGCAAAAGCAGCTACTCTTTATACTTCCCAAACTGATGATTGTTCTAGCTTTAGTGAGGTTTCCTCAGAGGAATATAAACAGAACAGATACCGTAAAATGGGGTGAATCGGAACACTTTTCAGCTTTAATTGTAAAAAAATTCGCTAAAAGATTTTTTTTAATTTGATTTTTTGGGTAAAAACTTCGGTCTTGCTTTGCTTTTGATATTCCAAGCAAAGACAAACTATTTCGAACAGTTATTATTTGTATACACTGCTCGACATTGAAAATGCAACACCAAGAAGGAGTGGTCAGAAATTGATGAAATTTGGTAAGAAGACAGAGACAGCATGGAACAATAAGTGATATTTATTTCAAAATAAATAAGCAAAGTTTAGAGCGAGGACGGCGTCGGCTCAGTAAGAAGTAGGACCACCGCGGACAGCGATGCACGAAGAAACACGTCTAGGCATGGAGTCAATAAGCCTGCGGATGGTGTCCTGAGGGATGGCACTCCATTCCCTTTCAACCATTTGCCACAGTTCGTCCTCTGAACGAGGCAGTGACAGGTTCTGCAAACGGCGTCCAATCACGTCCCACACATGTTCGATTGGTGGAGAGTATGGTGCATCTGTACACCTCGTAGAGAATGTTGGCTGATTCGAGCACTGTGAGGCCGGGCGTTATTCTGTTGAAAAATTGCATTTGGCAGACCCTGAAAGTAGGGGATTGCCAGTACCTTATCTACATATCGTTGGGCCGTCATAGTGCCCCGAATACGAACTAGAATTGTATGCAATAGCGCCCCAAACCATTATGCCACGTTGTCGCGCTGACTGCAGGATTCGATCTTTCTCCACGTCGACGCCACACACGTATGCGATGACTATCGCTGGACAAACAGAAGCGGGATTCAACTGAGAACACTACGGTTTGCCATTCTGCCATCCACGTCGCTCTGGTCCGGCACCATTCCAAACGTTGGAGTCTTTGCTGTGAGGTCAATGGCAGTCTTCTTAGCGGGCGCCGTGATTGCAGGCCACGTGCAACCAGTCGACGGGAAATGGTTCTGGTTGACACAGGAACATCCAGGGTACCTTGCACGTGCTGCAGAATCGACGTACAAGTGACTTGCGGGTCCGCCACAGCTTGTCGGTGAATCCGTCGATCCAAGCGGTCTGACGTCACTCTGGCTGCACCTGCACTCCTCAATGTGGCTACATTTCCTCTTTCCAACCATCTCCGACACAGCCGATGCACAGTGCTTGCATCCATGTGGGTATCAGCTGCAATTTGACGTATGGACCAACCTCCCCTTCTCAGTCCGATCACCATACCCCTTGTAAAGTCGTCTATATGCTGGAAGTGTCTTCGCTGAAGGACGGTGTGGCATTTCCTCCTATCACACGTATCCTTCGAGACAAAAACCAAATTTCTCCGATAATTAGTCTGGCAGAAAAACCAACATGAACATAGCCCACTTTGCAACTTCATTCTCTTATATCTTACTTCACGTGCGTCGGAGAGCTGCGCATTTCATATCATTTGCATAACTCAGTGACGTGCGTCTACGGTAAAATTTGCATGAATTTCTGACCACTCCTTCTTGGTGTTGCATTTTCAATGTCGAGCAGTGTATATAAGAATTTAGGGGTGTTCCGAATCACCCCGCTGATAGGGATCAATCGGAACACATGTTAAAATTTTTATTTTTTTCAATTAAAACCTGTAATAGGTCTCACAAACATGAGTAATATTGATGGGGAAGAATAAGAGCAGATAGTTACTGTCAAATAAAAGTTCATTTCTATACCAGTAAACGTTTATAATTTGTCAGAATTAAAAATAATTTTTTACTTATGAAAAATTAAAATAAATTTTAGGAAATGCTTTTTAATTAAAATACAAAGCTGTAACATAAATTGAAGTCACTCATATCGTCCACAAATATGTACTTGGCCTTAAAACTAGCAGTTGTGGTTTGACTTAAGTTTTTTCATAACATCTTCTGGAATGAACACTGACTTTTCTTTAGTTTTTTGAAATCTCTGGGTTTTGGGGATTGTCCTGTAAGATTTTCCCACTTATTCATCACTATGTGCGTGCTGGACTTTTGCTACAAAAAGTTTGTGTGACTTTCCCCCATGTATTTTAGGTAAAAAGAAGTCTCCTGGAGCAAAAATCTTTTTAAATCTGCAACTTTCTGCAATTCTAAGATCTCGTTGCTCACGAGAAGGGATAAACAGTAATAAATCCTTGTTCTTGCCTTGACTAGAGAAATTGGGGTTAAAATCTTGATTTTTCAAACAGTTTCCTTTAAATAGGTTTGAATTGGAACATCAGAACCAAGTGTTCCGATACACCCCGCAAATTTTTTTCCTATGTCATTTTTCAGAATTCTTCATTTTTAGGACACAATTTTTAAAAAATGTAAATTTTAATGTGATATTCAGTTGATCAGATACTTGCATAATTGAAACATACCACTCTTAGGTTTAAATTATAAGATGGTTTGTACTTACACATGAAGTTTTGCAGTCTATGAAAACGTGATGTTTTCTAGCATTCCACGTGCAGCCCTCCTTAAAGACAGTAACGTTGCCAGATTGACAAAAATAATTTTTTCCTACTTCCTATGATCTTACCTTTTAAAAAAAAAATCAATGGCGAAAAATACCCAATAGTATATTTATGAAGAATTTCCTTGTGCGGTCGGGAAGTTTTGTTCCGATTGACCCCGCTGTTCCTATTCACCCCATTTTACGGTACTTGTGGAAACTCCCTCTGGATCACAATTTTTATTCTAGAAAAATTCCTGATTTTTTTGTGTCTTTCAAAAGCAAGAGAAGCTAGCAGACTTGTTCTATCGCACTTTGTTAGAGCACTCTCGAGGTATCGCTCCTTCGAGCAAGGGCGGAAAGTTTTTAAGTCATGTAACCAAGTGAGCCATCAGTAGTGCAGCCAGAAAAATGTGTCTGAGGGTAATGTGATTACATTTCAGGCGGACGGGGATCATAGTTAATTATACTTTTCTGATTCTAAAATGGATTTCTAAGTTTCAGTGGAAGGTGTGTATCCCCTACCCTCCTCGAAACGGTTACAAATAGAGCACTACTATGGTGAAAGTCTTATTTGTCTTAGACAGCACACATTTCACACTCCATGGTCCACCGTACCTACTACAGCTTCGTGGTTTAACCGGGATAGGGCCCTGAAGAGGGCTCTGTTCGTAATTTTGAACCAGAACCTAGGGTCGAGCAAACCCTAGGCCCAGCGCCCCCAGAGGTATCGTTTCACTTGGAGGACTTTGTGACCACGACAGTAGTTCGAGGGCGGAAAAAATAGGCATTTCAAAGTTTGAACATAGAAAAATTTTAATGCTGTAATTACTTAGCCAATGAGTTGTAGCAACATACTCCGTAAGATTTATTTGGAAAATTAATTGCATTTTACCGAAAAAAGGCCAAGAATGTTGAAAAATTACGTTTTTAAAAAATTTTGGTCGTGACCCTATATTGCAGTTTTAATTCATACGTTCAGTAACCCGAACTTGAATTTATAAAAATTCATTTTACATTGGTCTTTCACACCTATAGGATGCATATTACGCCAGAAATAATAATTAAAATTAATAAACAATTAAAATTATCTGAAGTGAAAAAAAAAAAAGTAATTGCGAAAAAATATTATGAAATATATTGAGGCATATACTTTTATCGGCGGCTACCGGTGAGCTTAAAGCTATATTGGCAAATAGTTTGAACCTTCCTGTAACTAAACAAAAACATTTTAGCTGCGACCACCTGCGACTGTGGGCGTGGCAGATGTTTTCATTTGAATCTCACTATTTACAAACACCAATATAGTGAACTAAAAATACTAAAAAATAACATGTCGTGGTATAACGGGGACAAATTGATTTTTATCAAAGAGATTGGCCATCAAATTTGACGTATTCCAAAAAAAAATCTGCACCTCAAAGCCAGATTAACGTAAGTCACATTTTCACTACTTCTCAAGCAGAGCGATCTACACTCAAGGGATTTTTGCCGCTTTTCCCCCGTTTCGGACCACTGTGCGACATTTTTAACCCATCTCAGCCACCATTAATCAATGGCGGTGGATCTTTGATCGGCTGGGATCGAACCTGGTCCCTCCGGTCACGAGTCAGATGCCTTACCGATCGGGCCACCCCGGCCCTAGACAGCACACACAGACATGTCTATTAACATTGACGGTATATCAACATTTCAACAACTTTGATCCAATACATAAACTAAATAACTCCTGATTCATCACGTCCAGAGTTACTGATTTGGAAAGGGAACTTGGAGAAATTTGACTACGACATATTTAAAGTGTCCCAGTCACCTTTGGTGAGCACGAAGGATTTTTAACAGGCTAGCATCAAACCCGAAATTATCAAATTCTGAGTCTTGTACTAATCAAGCCACCACGGCCTGCTTCGACTCTAATATTACAAAAGTTTTTTAGATTAATCTTTTATTCAGTATGCATTTCAATTAATTAAAGATTCAAATGCAAACAGGCAACTTCACGTAAGTGCCATGCATTTTATAAAATACAACCAGACAGAGCATGAAGCACAGATTTTTCAGACTTTGCTAAATCTATCACCGACTGATAAAATTATTTCGAACTTGCTCCGAAACCATTCCAAAGCTGCTAATCATCCCCTAAAGCGAAGGCTCTCCACCTACCCGCTGGGAAGTGTACACCTGTTTGGTGGAGGGGGAGGCTGTCTTCAATATTGCTCGCATCAAATCTCCTGTCTCTGACGTGGGGCTTTCGAAATAAATAGTTTAACCATCGAGAGGCGCTTGATTGGCAATCAGTTTTCGAGTAAATTACCTTTTCCTCTGCTGCGTTGACTGTATCGGCGAGCGCCAAATGAAGTCGTTTTATTAAAAGTGGAGGCACGGTGGATCCAGGAACAAGAAAAGACGCGCTTTGGGCATGTGAAACTGACACTGATTTGAAATAAACAGATTTGCTCTTCGTTTTGGTACTTTATATCGCTTGCTTGTATATGGCAACAGTAAAATGTATATAAAGTTTAAAATAAGGTTCAAATATTTAGTAGTTATTAAATTAATTTTTCTATGTAGATAATAAAACAAAATGTTTGTTTTTTTGCGTGTATTTGTGTGTGCGTGTGGCGCACGTTCCAGTAAACGGTAATGCCTAGAGAAAAGAAATTTAAAGTATTTTTTTCTAATGATGTGCTTCTCGGAGCCAGATTTTAATAAATCAATGGGAAAAAAAGTTATTTAATGTTTAATGTAGTTTTCAGCACTTTTTATTCCATAGAGCCAAAGCTGTTTCCATAATGCATAGTTGTAATAAGAGAAACTCAATTTTAATAGCTACTTAATAGTTAAAAATTTGTAACATTGAAACTTTTCCCAACAACGTAGTGCTGTGTTAGAAATAAATGTACTGCAACGAGTCCGTAGCACCTTCAACTTTCTTCAAATGAGCATTCCAATCTTGAGGAAGTAACTATAAATTTATTTACAAGTATTTACACTATTTACAATAAGAGCAGAAAACAATTGCTAAACATCAGCAATTAGGCAGCAAACACTACACTGTACTCTCAACAGTAATTCAGCACCACGTATCTAACGTGAACAGTAATTAAGCAATTACAAAAGCAAAACAAACATTCGCCCAAGCGAATAGCGAATAAAACGAGCCACCAGAATCAAATCTGAAAACAACTAACTGACTTGTGTTCAAGGCCAGCTTTTTATACACTAAAGAACATTTCTAGCAAAATCTGGAGTATTCCAATTCATTCATAACATTGTAATCCATTCAAAATTCTAGCGAAAGAAAAAAAAAACACTCACGGCGAAAATGTCTTCACGCTTATTAAATGTAGGGCAAGTGTAAAAACTACAAAACGTTACAGGGCCGGTATACAGTGATAAAAGTGATATCTTCAGATACCTTTGCAACATGACGTCAGATAAAACCAAAACTAATGAAAATAAAGCAAGGCAGGAAAAACAACAACTATTTACAAGATTTGTAACATTGCCCCCTTCCCAAGGACTGCACGTCCCGGGCAGTACAATCCCCAGAAAGGAAGCAAGGGAAAACTTACAGATACACACATTACATGATGACCAATCATAAACATGATAAACAATAACAATGAGAACATGAAAGAAAGACTAACATTGATAAAGTCATATTACAGACAATTAAAGGCAAAAGTTATTTACAAAATTTACAAACAAATTACCATGGTAGCTTTAGATTTACTTTACGAACTATGGCCATAGTATGGGGCTAGCCGATCATAATGTACAACCCTAGGTTTTGAATGTGATGACTTCTGGATCCTCACTACGACGTCGTTCAGCCGGTGAAGGACTGTGTAGGGTCCATCCCAATGCGACTGCAATTTGGGTGACAGACCTTTACGTCGGATGGGATTCCATAGCCACACCTTGTCACCTTCTTGAAAGTCATGGCCAGTGGACCTTGTGTCGTATCGGGTCTTCATTTTCTCCGTCGCGATGTTGATTCGCTCCCGTGCGAAGTGATGAACGTCCTCCAACCGGGCCTGGAGATCCTGGACGTACTCCTCAGGCGATGAAGGCGCATCTGGAGGGAGACCGAAGACGAGATCACAAGGTAGCCGAAGCTCTCGGCCGAAGAGCATCTGTGATGGGGAATATCCGGTGGTCTCGTGGACAGCACTGCGGTAGGCCAGCAGGAACAGAGGAAGTTTCTTGTCCCAATCCTGTTGATTTTTGGAGACCATAAGCGAGAGATTATTAAGGATTGTCCTGTTGAATCTCTCCACCATGCCGTCCGATTGTGGGTGTAGTGGTGTCGTTCGAGTTTTCTCAATTTTGAGGATATCACATAGGCCCTTAAACACAGCAGAGATGAAGTTTCTTCCCTGATCGGAATGGATCTGCAAAGGTGTCCCATATCTCGAGATCCAATGCTGGACTAGAGTCTCTGCTACAGTGGTAGCTTCTTGATCCGGAATGGAATACGCTTCGGGCCATTTGGTGAAATAGTCAATGGAAACGAGGATGTATTTGTTCCCATCAGTAGTTTTCGGTAGAGGACCAAGAATGTCGATCCCGATTCGTTCGAAAGGAGCTCCTACGTTGTAAAGATGTAGCTTCCCGCGGCTTCTTCTCTTCGGTCCTTTACGGGCAGCACAGGCGTCACAAGAATGACACCACTTCTCCACGTCATCCTTCGCCTTGCTCCAGAAGAAGCGCTCTCGAACCTTGTGGAGGGTTTTCAGGATACCAAAGTGTCCTCCAGTCGGACTACTGTGCAATTCCTTTAGAACGTCTGGAATTCTTGATCTGGGAAGGAGTAACTGCCATTTGAATGCTTTACCATCGTCAGATTCCCATTTCCGATACAGGACGCCATTTCGCAACTGGAGAGATTTCCATAGAGCCCAGTATCTTTTCGTTGCAGGACTGTAGATAGAAACGTCTTGCCAACTAGGTCGCCGACTGTCTTTCTCCATTAACTCTATGATAGGCTTTAGGTCTGGGTCTTCAAGCTGATCTTTTCTAACTTGGTCGTCACTCCATTGATCAGGATCTGAAGATGGTGATGTAGCAGTAACTTGACAGGCAGTAGGGATTGTCGTCCCGTACTGTTTCTCTATTCGGGAGCAATAATGGCAGTTCTCGGAACAAGGTCTTCTTGATAATGCGTCAGCATTACCGTGTGACAAACCTTTTCGGTGCTTAATCTCGATGTCATATTCCTGGAGCCGCTGTATCCACCTGGCTACCTGGCCCTCTGGATTCTTGAAATTCAAAAGCCAAGTTAAAGAGGCATGATCAGTCCGGAGCAGGAATTTACGGCCGTAGAGGTAATGATGGAAATGTTCTACAGCTTTAACTATGGCGAGCAATTCCTTTCTCGTGACACAATAATTTCGCTCCGACTTGGATAAGCATTTGCTCCAGTAGGCGATGACATGTTCGTTACCGTCTATTTCTTGAGATAAAACAGCTCCAACGCTCTCGTGGCTCGCATCAGTGTCAAGTATGAAGGATTTTCCAGGCTGAGGATAAGAGAGGATAGGCGTTGATGTTAAAGCCTCCTTCAGTTGTAGAAATGCATCCTCGCATTCTTTGGACCATTCAAATTTTTGTTTGCTTTCCGTCAGCTTATGCAAAGGTCGTGCAATGTTGGAAAAACCCTTCACAAACTTCCTGTAGTACGTGCAGAGCCCCAGGAAACTTCGCAGCTGATGGACATTTTCGGGGCGGCTCCAATTCTTGACTGCGGATACCTTATCTGGATCTGTTCGTACGCCCTCGGAGGAGATAATGTGACCAAGGTAGTTCACCTCACGGCGGAACAAATTACATTTGGACGGGCTCAACTTCAGGTTGGCTTCCTTAAGCTTTTGCAGCACCTTCCTAAGATTAGTCAAATGTTCCTCAAAACTGCGTCCTATGATGATGATGTCGTCCAAGTAGACAAGACAGGATTCATAAGAGAGTCCTCGTAGCACTGATTCCATAAGACGCTCGAAAGTGGCTGGTGCATTGCAGAGGCCGAAGGGCATCACTTTAAACTGCCACAAGCCTTGTCCGGTTGTAAACGCCGTCTTCTCTCGGTCGTCGGGGTGTATCTCCACCTGCCAGTAGCCGCTCTTTAAATCCAGGGTCGAAAACCACTTGTGTCCGGAAAGGGTGTCCAGAGTGTCATCGATCCGTGGAAGAGGGTAACTGTCCTTCTTGGTGATGTCATTCAGGCGTCGGTAATCAACACAAAATCTGGTGGAGCCGTCTTTCTTTCGGACCAAGACGATAGGGGATGCCCAAGGACTGGATGAGGGTTCGATGACGTCATTCTCCTGCATCTCTTTCACGAGGATCTCAACCTCTTCCTTCTTGGCGAACGGTAGTCGTCTTGGATGCTGCTTGATAGGGGGATGATCTCCAGTGTCGATCCTATGCTGCGTTAAATTCGTGCGACCAACATCCTCGGATGTAGATGAAAACACCTGCTTGAAGTTGTCCACCAATTTTTCCGCAGCGTATCTTTGATCCGTCGATAATGGTGCACTCCCAATTAATTTCGAAGTCAAGGACTCGGAAGACACAGTCTCGGAGGAATCAATTCTTCTGATGATGCAGTTTACGGGAGTACAAGTTGCCAACACTTCTCCTTTCTTAATATTCCTCGGTCTTTCACTTACATTGGCGACTCTCACAGGAACTGCATTCCTTGAAAGGTCCACAAGCGTAGATGCCACTAGTACTCCTTTTGGGCTATTATTCTGGTTAGGGTATTCAATTAGGCCGAATTTAAAGCTGTTGTTTTCCTTGATGGAGCCGGGTATTAGTACTTCTGATCTAGAGGGAATCAATGAATCAGTTTGGGCTATTATTTGATGAGCGGATTTTAAGTTATTTTCGGTATTGAAAATTACTATGTCTTCCCTCGTCGAGTGCAGTTCATTATTTCTAAAGTCAATAGAAAAATCAAATTTTCTCAAAAAGTCCAGTCCGAGAATGAAGGGATCTGTAATGTCAGCGACGAATGCCGTGTGATGGTAAGTGGCGCTTCCGAACATTATTTCTAAGTTCACTTTCCCTTCAATCTCGATTTTGTCACCTGTCACAGTTTGGAGAGTAACGCAGGGCGGCGTCCATAAGATCTTGAGTCCAAATTGACGAGCCACATCAGTCTTAATAATGGTAACGTTGGCTCCTGTGTCCACAATCATTTCGCAGGGAAACCCATTCACATAAGCGTAAATGAAGAGTCCGTTGCAGCCGCCACTTCTTGGGGAAATCTGGAAAACTTTGGGAGACTTCTTCTTTTCTTGGCGAGCTTCGCAGTTCTTTCGTACGTGGCCCTCACCGCCACATTTCCAGCACTTCAGTGGTTGTCCACTTTGGTCTTTGCGAGTCTTCTTCAGGGTCCCCAAGATCTCTTTGATTTGTCGCTCAACTTCCGAGAGACGAGTTGAGTTTGAATCCTGGACACTTACTTCCACGCCCCTGATTGAGTGGCGATCCTTACGGGATGTTTGCTGTGCAGCCTCGAACTTCATTGCGTAGACCAGACCGGATTTAAGATCTTTGATGTCCGCCATCCGGAGAGCCGTCTGAATTTCTGGATTTCGCACTCCATCTATGAAGTAGTTCAGGGCCAGGCTATCGCGAACACCCGAAGGACAGTCCGAGAAGGCGAGATGGGAAAGCCTCTCAACGTCTGCTGCAAAAACTTGCAAAGTCTCTCCAGCTCTCTGGAGTCGGGATTTGAGCTGAAGTTGGCTGAATTCTTTTTGGCAGGATTCGCCAAAGCGAAGCTCCAAGGCCGATGATAAGGCTTCGAAGTCATGGTGCTTGTCCTCTGGGAAGGTCTGTAGTATATCAGCTGCATCCCCTCTCAGCGAGGCTGCAAGTTGACAGGCTTTCGTGGAAGAGTCCCAGGAGTTTGCTTCTGCAACGATGAGGAACTGCTTCTTGTAAATATTCCACGAGGTCTTCCCGTCAAACGTAGCCAGTTTGATGGATGGACGAGAAGTTCCAGCTGCAGCTACACAGTCACTTGAGTTGTTGGAGGATGCTGATAACTTCGATTCAAGTTCTTTAATTTTCTTTTCAACATTGTTTTCTACTGTGGTGATTCGATTCTCAACGCTGTCAACTTTCTCTTCCAGAGCCTCCACTTTATTTTCCACATTGGTAAATTTACTTTCCACCAAACTTTTCATTGACGTTAAATCGCTTTTAATTTCTTCAGCTAGATCATTTTTCAATTGTTCTTGATTAGTTGCCAGATCAATTTTTAATTGTTCTTGATTAGTAGCCAGTTCATTCTTTAATTGTTCTTGATTAGTAGCGAGCTCATTCTTTAATTGTTCCTGATTAGTAGCCAGAGTCGCCATATCATTCTTTATTTGCTCTTGATTCGCAGCCATGCTCGCAGTCATGTCACTTTTAACAGCGTTGATAGCATCAAGGAGTTTTTTCAGTTGTTCCTCCATTGCTCGAGTAATCACCATAAAATTCTGAAGTCAAAAAGTCCTCAGGAAGAAAAGTCCAAGTTCACAGATAATTCCAAGAAAGTCCTTGAAGATGCCCCACGTTGGGCGCCAAAATTGTAACGAGTCCGTAGCACCTTCAACTTTCTTCAAATGAGCATTCCAATCTTGAGGAAGTAACTATAAATTTATTTACAAGTATTTACACTATTTACAATAAGAGCAGAAAACAATTGCTAAACATCAGCAATTAGGTAGCAAAACAGTACACTGTACTCTCAACAGTAATTCAGCACCACGTATCTAACGTGAACAGTAATTAAGCAATTACAAAAGCAAAACAAACATTCGCCAAGCGAAACGATAAACGAGTCACCAGAATCAAATCTGAAAACAACTGACTGACTTGTGTTCAAGGCCAGCTATTTATACACGAAACGAAATTACACAATATCGAGAAAAACCTGGAATATTCCAATTCATTCATAACTTGACAATTCCATTGAGAAAGTTCTAGCGATAAAAAGAAAAAAAAAAACCACGCGAAAATGTCTTCACGCTTATTAAATGTAGGGCAAGTGTAAAAACTACAAAGTGTTACAGGGCCGGTATACAGTGATAAAGGTGATATCTTCAGATACATTTGCAACATGTCGCCAGATAAAACCAAAACTAATGAAAATAAAGCAAGGCAGGAAAAACCACAACTATTTACAAGATTTGTAACAATATATTAGAGTTAAATTCACCTTTGGCCAGGAAAAGTTCAGTGTGATCCCTAAGATGCATATTCATAGACTGATAGTAAGATATCTTTAAATAATATTCCAATTTATTTTGAATCATTTAGAAACTTTGATTGCGAAATTTTTAAACCATCATTTTACATATTTAAGTTCTTGGTATGGTGATAACAATGCATAGGAGTAAAATTAAGGCAGGGATTCAAGTGAAACAGGCGATCGCAAACTGCAATTGCTACTGGAAATGAATTACATTAGAACGTTTCTTGATAAAAACATCGTGACGTCAGCGTGACGTTTGCCTATGAAAAACGAGCTAGATAAAACGTCACAGCCTACTTGGCGAATAAGAGGAGATCACTGACTGCTTGTGAGCTCTTATTGGCTCCGCTCGTAGTGACGTCAGTGCCAAGTTAAGTTGATGATAATGTAATTCACTTCCAGTAGCGATTGCAATTCGAAGCGATCGCAGTGCTGTTTCACTTGAATCCCTGCCTAAGTTTTTTTTTTCGTAAGAAAGGCAATTTTAGACGATCTTCCATGATACTATGAGTAATGGTTGGGATTCGGGGCTCTGATCTAGAATTTTTTCGAAATTGAAGACCGAAACAATTGTAATAAACATGCGTCAGCCAGGACATGTGGTTAAAAAAAGGGGCAAGTAGAAGGAAAAAAACAAGAAAAAAACAAAACAAACAATCGCCCCTCCCTTGGAACATTTCTGGACCCGCCCTTGTGCGATACGCGTCCATGTTTTCTAAATCTTGCCGTTTGCTATCTTGAATTCCGTGCGTATTTTCTCTAATAAATAGTTATTCACGTTTGCTTTAAGTGTAATATTTTTAGAATTATTCTATCCACTCATACATTGTAAAAACAAAATCATATTCCTTGCCATTATAAGATCTTATAGAGCGTGTTATGACAAACAAAACATTTCTTATTTCTTCACCCAGTTTACCTGTCTATAAAAATAAATTTCCTGGTATAATTACCGCCATCTTGCTCGCATGCGGACGCCTTGCAGTGATTTGAACTTGTCCGTTCGATGACCTTTCATTCTATCCTTATCAATCTGTTACCCTAGATTCCTTTTATTTGAGAAGTTGTATGAATAACAGAATATTTTTTTTTCGTTTCGCACTTAGAATTGTTTTAACCTTTGCATTGATGCAGTTCCTGTATATGCGTTTATTTAAAAAAGTTAAAATGGTGTGACAGTTTTGGAACGTCTTCAATTCCTGGGTTCTTATTTATTTATTCATTGCATATTTCTCACTAAATTGCCCAAGAAGTCATTTTGACTGCTTGGACGATATTGGTACAACACATATTTAACTGAGAAATAGGGGGGAGGGGGGGGGGTAACTGCAATTGTTAATAAAATGCTTTTTAAAAATCATAACACATTCCAAGAAATTGTGTCATTATATCTCCATAATAGTTCTTGGAATTGTGAAAGTAAAGAGCTGTCAAAATGACTGTTTGGGCAATCTAATTTTAAAAATCGTTCTGACTTTTAGACAGCTCTCTGTGATAGGAAATCATGAATGGGCATGTAATGAAGTCACGGGAGGCCGCTGCAACCTCCCAAAAGTTTTCTTATACGGAAATTGGGACCATATTGCCGCATTGATTTTTTGAAAAATGATGCATGATGTCTTCATGAGATGTGTGCATCTTCGTATTTTTTTATTCGGTAAATTGAGAATTACCTACACCCAAAAGTTTAAAATCAATTCGTCTCTGCAGCATTGCGGAATCATCTCGAAATCGCTTTTTAAAAGATCTTTCGGTAAAATCCTACTTTAGGGTCCGGGTTTGGCGATTTTTTTCAGACTGCAGCTTAAGGTTGCAATCATTTAGCTTAAAATCGCCAAACAATCCAATCATCCAATGATAATTCTGTGGTTGCCAGATTTAATAATTTATCGCCGGACCTTAAACTAGGATTCATCCGATCTTTCTATGCTTCGACTCACGATTTTGATGATTTTGATGAGAATCGTACGAATGCAAAATTGTTTCAAACCACCATCTTTTTTTAGAAAAGTAAATGATTGAGCTAGTTTATATAGTTTTACAATAAAGGACAGTAATGTTTGAATACCGCCGATATGAGTCATAAGTATCCGAATACCAGAAATTTGATTTCTATCTTCAACCCATCGCTGTTGTGCTTGTGTGCTGTTAACCTTGTCCCTGTCCCCATTGCTATTGTTTCATTGTTCAAGAATTTATCTACAACAATATTTTTTTTAATCTGTTTTACTAACCTATCAGATGTTTGTTTCTTTTTCAACATGAAGGACTTTCGTCTATCCCCCCCCCCTCCCTTTATTGTCCAGTAATGTGAATGTGGAAACTATGACACTACTTTGTATGGGCTAAGTTTCTGAATAGCTGTTATTTATTGCTTTCTGAAATCTTAACTGCCTCTAAACATCGTGGATAATTATTCGAAGCTAACTTTTATTTTAGAAAGTTGTAAAAAACGTTCTAAAACTCATTAAAAAAAGTATCTTTTGACTACATTTGACAGAAGGAATTGGCTTCATGGAAAATAGATTAATTTTGCATGAAAAGTTTCGAACTTCACCCCAAGGCAGGAATTCAAGTGAAACACGGACGATCGTAACTCACCATTGCAATCGCAAATTCCCAAATTTGGAAAAGTTGCAATCGCTATAAATGCTAATCGCACTGACGTCACTACGGGTGGAGCCAATAAGAGCTCACAAGCAGTCAGCGATCTCCTCTTATTCGCCAAGTAGGCTGTGACGTTTTATCTAGCTCGTTTTTCATGGGCAAACGTCACGCTGACATCACGATGTTTTTATCAAGAAACGTTCTAATGTAATTCATTTCTAGTAGCGATTGCAATATGCGATCGCCTGTTTCACTTGAATTTCTGCCTTAGTATAATAACAATTGAAACAAGTAAAAATTTTGAACTTTGAAACAACATTTAAATCCGCTTGTTTTTGCTTTTTTTTTTTGAACCAAACGGTTTACAGTTCATATTTTGTCTCAGTGTGATTATGAATAAAAGTAAATCGGTACTTCTTTCTATCATTTTTCTGTTTGCATTGATAAATACGAAATGTTGCGTTAAATTTGTTTTATGATTTCGTTTTTGAAATCGTTTACCAAGGAATTAGATTTTTAATTACATAAGATTTTTCCAAACTAGAAGTTTATTATTTTTGCGACTTTACACACCAAGTGCTTGAGGTAGAATTATAATACATATTTGATTAGAGCGAATGACATAGTGTTTAAGGTTTTTATATTTGACAATGTATCCTTAGAATAAATCAGATAAACAAAATTGTTTCCTTGATGATTTTTTAAAAATCACTTTAGAATGATGTGTTCTTCAGATTTTTAACTTTTGTTCAAAGCATGGAGAAAATTTAAGAAAAATAAATCATTTTTATTTAAGTGTGGTTTATGCTTAAAAATAAAAACTTTCATTTGTTCTCATAGCATTTTAGAAGATTAAATTGGTTATGTTGTCCACTAGCAACAGGCTGCATCTAAGGTTGAAAGTTGCTAGGAGGACGTGAAAAACGATTTTAAATTGGTGCATTTGTTAAGCGTTAAAGAAACCACAGGTTGCATTTAAGGATCAAGTTGCAACATATGCGTGAAAATAGAATTTAAAATCGTTGCATTTGAGGTGAAGAATTTTCTTTCCGTTATTTAGTTAAAGCTATTTAAAAACTTTAATGCGATAACGGAATCTTTTGCCACGTTATACTTTTCTTAGCTGCATCGTCGATGATTAAAATTGATTCATGTTTCTGTTTTTAACTTCGTTATTGGTTATCTACTGTGTCCGGAATCAAACTTGAAATTGCACAGAGAAATGAACAGAAATAGCTTGTCTGAAGTGCTTTTCTCCTCTTCAACAAAAACACATTGCAAATGTTTTTGTCATTTGAAAAGTAGTTTGAAATACAAAAATCTTTTGCTCTCGGCTTTGATGATTTTTGATTCAATGTTGAGCAGTCGTTGCTTTGAACTAATTTTCATTAAAAAAAGATTTTTTACAACCAATCTGGCATTCCGGTTTCAAAATTTGTTCTTTTCTTTTTTTTCCCTGTTGTGCCTTTTGCATTTATAATGAATTGATGATAAAATTTGAGTAAAACTTATCTTTCTGTTTGTAGTTTTAAGGTTACATAAAGCTGAACATATTTTAGAAGTGACTTCAAACTCATGCTACTGGGTTCATTAATAGCTATTAAACTGTTAAACGAATACTATTTTATCATTTATGCTAATGTACTTTTTAAACTGCAATAAATTTGCAAATCTCTGGGCACACTGAAAATCGTTTCGGCACTATCGCCCCCTAAATGTCCAAAGAGTAAACAACTAAAAGCTTATTCAAACTAATGAAGAAATTTAACGCGTCAATTAACATGTGGAAAATGGAGGGCTTTTTACAAAGGTACTATTTTATGCTTTTGGTCTATAAAATTTTACTACTAGTAAGATAAATGTTGATCAGTTGTTTTCTGAACTATTGCTTTAAATAATTTAAGATTATTAAATATACAACACGTTCTAACAAGTAACACTTTTCTTCTCTCCCTTCTGTTCCCCCTCCCCTCCCTTCCTTTGTTTCGTTTGCTTTCTGTTTTGCAGAGTCGTGCACGAGAAAAGGGATGACAGTGGCGACTGTGCACGTGACTGCGCTATTTGTGCGCTTTGTGCTGCGTTGTGCTGTTTCTGCTGCTCAGACTGAGTCTTGACTCATCTGTGGATGGATGGCGCGGTGGAAGTTCTCTTCGATGTTTTTGAGAAAAAAAAAAGTGCCCTTAAGACTGGCAAATATCTGATTTGGAACTATTTTGATTCAGTTGCCTGCATTCCTACCAGTTGCTTTAAAAAAAATTCAAGACTTTCTTTGGAAATTTATAACCTTTCAATTCTAGTGGTTTTAAGGTATTTTACTACGTTTCATAGCACACTTTTGAAAGAAGTAATCAATGTTCTATATCTTTCAAATAACACAAATTACAATTCATAATCCAAACTTCTGTGTCATATTATAAAGTATCTGCTGTTATTACTTTTTGATGTTGGAAATCTACTTCTTAACGTAGTGAAAAGAAATTGCTGATGTTGAAAGTAATTTTTTCACTCTTTTGGTCACAAAAACTTCAAATCGGGTCAGAAGTTAAATTTTGGTATGCCTATTAATAAATTTCTCTGTTCGTCGCAAAACATACTGCTCAATCTTGTCAAACATGTGCTTGATGTTTGTTATTGTTTTTTGTAAAGCGATTCTGTGGTAAAGGGTAAATTTTTATCTCTCTTAGTCTTTATCATACCTTTCCAAAATTGATGATATACATTTTCAATTGGAATGAATATGTAAATTAAAGTTACTTCTTTTATATATTGCTTAAATTGTTATCCATGTGGATGCGGCTGGTATTGAACATTTAAAAAAACGAATTTTTCTTTAAAACGAGTTTAATTTTAAGAATCTTAACTAAATTTTGTTTAGTATTTTCCGTTGATGGCATGAAACATGTTCTTCGTTTTGCACTTTTGAGTTACCGTTTACTGCTTATACTGGTATTTGTCAAATGAGTTCGAAAAAACCTGATATGTCCGAGTGCGAATTTTCTAGGTGTTATAATTCATGAATGTTTTTTTAAACCTTCACCATTTGGTTGTAATGCGAGAAATTTTGAACTTTGATGCTTAACTCTGATTCGATGAGAAGACCGTTGTTAAAATTCAGCTGAAAATGCTTTTTTGAAGGAATTGTTTCGTACGACAGGTAATAAATTTGACCAGTGAGTGACGTAGTTGTATACTTTAAAACCAGTTTATTGTCCAATTGTGAGTTACGTATGGATAGTTCTATTTTTAAATGCTATTTATTCTTTTTACTACTCATAAAGATAAATACGATATTTTATACAATACAATCTAACAGACTCGCTTTTGTGAGATAATTTTTAATCACGTGATATCTAGTGAAATTTAGAATCAAAGAAAGTAAATTTTTCACGTCTCTTAAATGTGCTTTTCTTATAATGAATTAACACTTACTTCATACCTTAATCTTCAAGATATTTGTTAAGTATTTGACATTCCATATTTCAAGTATTTATTTTTTTATTATTTTGTTGTTTTAACATCTTGAACAAGTAGATTTTTCATTTTATCCTGAAAAGGAAATATTTATTATTTTGAAAATTATTATTTGAATTGTTCTTTGTATTCAATTTGAAAGGGGATTGGATTTTAATCATTCAAATTACAATCATCTATGCAAAAGTTCTGCTTTTAATTTGAAATTATCTTTTTTTTTTTAACTGTTTTAGTGTGTACTTATATATTTTTCTTTCTCTCAAATGAATATTTTTACGAAAAAAATGAAAAAAGCGTTCTGCAGCCTCTTGATGATAGTGGTAGATTGAATGACAAGAAACTGTTCCTCCTTGCATAGAACACTATTTTTACCTTAGCTATAAAGGTTGGATCATGAGCTAGTTTACAAAGAACTACTAGTTAAATCATTATAAAGTTAGTAACGGTGGTGATTAGTGGGATTTAAATAAATAAATGACATAATTGAACAATAATCTGAAATTCCAGCTTTGTAATCTTTTAACTATATGCTTGGAAAAAGTTTCTTGTAAATATACCTGCCTCAAGAGAGTTAACTCTTACAATCAAACAAGTTGTATTAGACAGTAATAGTGCAAAATTTGGGCATATTGCCTGTTCGGTTTTGTACAGTTGTCCGAAATGCATTTTTGTGAAGTTTCATTATAGAGCTTAAAAACTAGTCACGTTGTGCGTTCTAAGATCTCATTAATGAAATTTGGTTTTCATAAACGCTTCTGGAAAATAAAAAAAGCAACACAATAGAATGACTATATTTGTAATGTGTTTATAAAGTTAAAATTTTTGTTTATCTTTGAAAAATAGAATTCTGTAAAAAGATAATTGTTATAAAAGAAAGATTGTTTTACTACGAGAACAAATGAAAGAGTAAGAATACGTATGAAAATGTATTTCAAAACAAGTTTTAAGTTATAAAGTTGTGTTTGCGTAGATATTTTTTTACAGTTGTGTTGGGGGCTTGAGGAAATAAAATGTATATTTTTTGAAAGTATGCATGTAATTAGTGTATGTTAAATCAATAAATCGAGTATTTTAAACAAAACTTTCGTATCTGTTTCTTTAGACTCTTGAAAATTTATTTGAGTGTGCATAATCTAAATCGATGGTGCCCAACCTTTTTTTTAACCCTAGGTCTTCACCTCATATTAAGGTTGTTCTATATGGATAAAATGTTAAAATGATTAAAACTTTTCTACGTGACATGGGAATACATAGAAAAGGACAGGAAATTACCAAGAATTGTTAGCAGTATCTTATGCTTAATCTGTTAATCGGTTTTCATCTGTTTTCAGAAGCCAATTTCCAAATGTTTTGCTTGTTTCAAATCTGGCTGCGTTTAGCTTCTTGCCATATGCAAAACAAGTGAATTCCCCAAGAACTGCATCTACTCTTTCATGTGGCACCACCATCGGCGGAATGCCATTGCCACGAGAATTTTGACGCCCTGTTTCCCCACGAGATGGAGGCACCTGGGTTCTACTCGATGCAAAACTACACTAGGAATTTAATTTTGCCTAGAGATACAAAAAGCCAAACAAGTACTCGAGGGACCTTTTACATGCCGCATAATCATACGACATGAACGCTGTCGATTTTCTGCATCATGAAAATCCACCAACCGGAGTCGAGTTTGATCCGGCGCCTTTGGGCGTGAGAGGCCAGCGTTTTAACCGCTACACCACTCTCTGTCGGCCAATTTCTTAATGTTTGGCTCCAAATTTATGACGGGACTAATCACGGTTTTTGTGACATTGGACAAAACAACGGGTCACACAGGTCAGCTTCGCGGGTCACTTATAGCCCGAGGGCCGTAAGTTGGACACCACTGTTTGAAGCTTTCCCTGAGATGAGCTCACTTCAAGTAAATTGTTTAATGAATCGGAAGCAAAAGGTAACCTACTATTTTTTTTTGAA
The DNA here is from genome assembly GCA_038373865.1 of Uloborus plumipes. Lineage (NCBI taxonomy): Eukaryota > Metazoa > Arthropoda > Arachnida > Araneae > Uloboridae > Uloborus > Uloborus plumipes. Next base: position 22,255 of record JAXGGA010005816.1, read on the forward strand.
AAGTTCTTGTTGCAATTTAGAACGCAATGCATAAGACAGCCTTTCCCAACCCGTGGTACTTGTACGTTTGATGATACTCCAGTTTCTTATTGGCTGTAGGCAAAAAATAATCAACAATGAAAGACATAAAAATATTTTTAAAATTAAACAAGAAAATATCATTGAAACGTTTTTTCCCCTAGAATACATTTGATTATGATAAGAAAGTCAATCGTTTTTAAAATATGATTTTGCGTTTTTTATTGAAGACATTTATTAGTATTCACAAAATAGTAGATAAATGTGAAACTTTGAAGTAAACAATTTTCATATATATGTTATACAATACAGTGGGTTTACAATCTGGCATGACGTTTAAGAGTGTTTAAGAGCAAGAATCTGAGAGAGTGTCACGTCTGTGATTCATGACCTCTCAGATTTTTTCCAAAAAATTAACAAATGTTTATTATCTTATTGAAAGACCAAATCCAGAATGTTTTGCTCTAAAGTTGAGTTGTTTAGTTTTTATGGATCCCTAAAAATGAAGGTGCGGCATCAAAAATTAAGCGGATTTTCAAGACATGGAAATTGCTGTGAGCCGAAACTCTTACCAGGAACTGTTTAACTTAAATTTTCTTTTTGTATATGGAATATAGAAGGTTGAAACTTTACAAAAGGAATGTTAAATTTGTGGTAAGTTGTTGCCGTAAAGTCAGTGAAGGCCCTCAAAACAGGGCATTTTTGACGTTTTTTAGGGTTTTTGAGGTAAAAAAACAGCTTGTACATTTCAGTTGGCACGGCAAAAGTAGTGTCGTTTGAAAGACCAGTGTAAGCACTTTAAAATAATGTATAAATAACCGAGGAAAGTTCAACGTGCTTTTAGTTGCGTAAGGCCGAAATATGAAAAATGTCATATTTTACCGATATTCAAACGGTCATAACTTCCTCTGCCAACAACATATTGAAATATTTTTTTCGCCAATGTCATACTCTATTCTTTGTCTTAACAGAACAGTTAAGTCCTTTGAGGCGAAATGTGAAAAAAATTTTTACAAAAAATTTATTTTTTTCTGTGCATTTTTTGTAAAAATTTTTTTCGCATTTCGCCTCAAAGGACTCAACTGTTCTGTTAAGACAAAGAATAGAGCATGACATTGGCAAAAAAAATATTTCAATATGTTGTTGGCAGAGGAAGTTATGACCGTTTGAATATCGGTAAAATATGACATTTTTCATATTTCGGCCTTACGCAACTAAAAGCACGTTTAACTTTCCTCGATTATTTATACACTAGCTGCCAGGGCAGCTAGATTAGCTTCCTGCGGCATGTTGATGCATAACGTCCCCCCTCTCTTAACTTTTACCTCATTCTGAAGTTTTATTTGATATAATTTAATGTTCATTCGATTTCAAGACGTACCACGAACGTGGCCCGGCGTTGCACGGGCACTTCGTGCCCTGAAAGTAGTGAGGAAAATGTCAAGAAACTACTCCCCGCCAAGGCGGCTCGCTAACAGGCGCTTCACGCCTTTACTTTTTTCCTGTATAAAAAAAATCATTCTAATTATTTTGATGCTTCGCGCCTTCAAGATGGTGAGGAAAGTTTCAGTAAGTTCAGCTCAGGCGCGGATCCAGAGTGGGGTCATGGGGATCATGACCCCCCCCCCTTAACCGACCAAATATAGCAAAAAATTGCATTTTTGGCACTTATTTTACGAAAAAACTGCCAAACCACCCCATTTTTGCACAAAAATTGCACTTTGACCCCCCCTTTCCGAAAATGACCCCCTCCTTAACCAGAAGCTGGATCCGCCCTTGGTTCAGCTCGCTCAAAGGAGAAAAAGCAGACATTGATACTCAGTTTTTAATATAAGTAGATGGCTCTTCAACAAATGAATGTTTCAAAATATTACAAGTAGCTAGCGATAAAAATACTATGTAAGTCGCCCGCTTATGAGTTTCGTGTTTGATTTAGTTAAGCCTTCATTCAAAATTCTCATTATCATTTTTATCACTGTTTCATGGCATGGCAACCACGTTTTGCAATGCAAGAATGGATTTCATATTTAATCATTTATTAGGCTTAATCGCTTTAAACTTGACTACTTATTAATTGATATCTTCGCTAATTAAAATCGTATAATTATATGAATTGAAACTAATGAAGCTTGAAAAATTACCTATCTATCGGTACCTGGCTCGACTTTCAGTTCATTGGCGTTCAGGAGAAAGAAGCGTGACATAGAAAGATAGTTAGAAAGAAAGATAGTTAGAAAGATAGTTAGAAAGATACTCAGTTTTTAATATAAGTAGACTAGCTGCCAGGGCAGCTAGATTAGCTTCCTGCGGCATGTTGATGCATAAGTTCCCCCCTCTCTAACTTTTACCTCATTCTGAAGTTATATTATTTGATATAATTTAATGTTCATTCGATTTCAAGACATACCACGCACGTGGCCCGGCGTTGCACGGGCACTTCGTGCCCTGAAAGTAGTGAGAAAAAAATTTAAAGAAACTACTCCCCGCCAAGGCGGCTCGCTTACAGGCGCTTCACGCCTTTACTTTTTTCCTATATAAAAAAAATCATTCGAATTATTGAGATGCTTCACGCCTTCAAGATGGTGAGGAAAGTTTCAGTAAGTTCAGCTCGCTCAAAGGAAAAAAGCAGACATAGATACTCAGTTTTTAATATAAGTAGATGGCTCTTCAACAAATAAATGTTTCAAAATATTACCAGTAGCTAGCGATAAAAATTCTACGTAAGTGGCCCGCTTATGAGTTTCGTGTTTGATTTAGTTAAGCCTTCATTCAAAATTCTCATTATCATTGTTATTATACTGTTTCATAGCAACGACGGTTTGTAAGAATGGATTTCATATTTCATCATTTATTAGGCTTAATCGCTTCAAACTTGACTACTTATTAATTGATATCTTCGCTAATTAAAATCGTATAATTATATCAATTGAAACTAATGAAGCCTGAAAAATTACCTATCTATCGGTACCTGGTTCGACTTTCAGGTCATTGGCGTTCAGGAGAAAGAAGCGTGACATAGAAAGATAGTTAGAAAGATAGAAAGAAAGATAGTTAGAAAGATACTCAGTTTTTAATATAAGTAGATTATTTTAAAGTGCTTGCACTGGTCTTTCAAACGACACTATTTTTGCCGTGCCAACTGAAATGTACAAGCTGTTTTTGGACCTCAAAAACGCTAAAAAACGTCAAAAATGCCCTGTTTTGAGGGCCTTCACTGACCTTACGGCAACAACTTACCACAAATTTTACATTCATTTTGTAAAGTTTCAACCTTCTATATTCTATATACAAAAAGAAAATTGGAGTTAAACAGTTCCTGGTAAGAGTTTTGGCTCACAGCAATTTCCATGTCTTGAAAATCCGCTTAATTTTTGATGCCGCACCTTCAACTTTAGGGGTCCATAAAAACTAAACAACTCAACTTTAGAGCAAAACATTCTGGATTCGGTCTTTCAATAAGATAATAAACATTTGGTAATTTTTGGGAGAAAATCTGAGAGGTCATGAATCACCTCATAATGCTAGGCGTGACAGTTTCTCAGATTCTTGCTCTTAAATGTAATTTGGCATCGTGAAGGGAATACGTGCTCACCTGTAATAAAATATTTCATACAAATAAACACTCAAAATCGTAAGATAATTTCATAAGAAAATAGTCTTTTTAATCGTTTTAACGGCTGCAACATTTTTATAATTAAGTGTAAGGAAGTGACTCTTCACTATCAAGACGGATTCAGTTTCGCTAAGAAAATATTTTCTCAACGCTTAAAATTACTTGATACAAACTCTTATATACTTTATGTAACTACTAATGCATTGAGTGCATGATCTGAGCATTCTCTTTCAAAAAAACTAAATTTTTTTTTCTCGCTCCCCTTCTCCTCCTGTTTGTCCATCTTTTTTCGCTTTTCTCGTTCCAGAGACAAAATTGAAACAAGTTATTTCCCCCAAAAAGAGAAGGAAGATTTGGTTCGAGAAATGAATGTGTACACCGCTGAAGTAGGTTCGAAAAAGTACAATCCACGCATTCCGATGTTGCACAGCAAGAAATATAAATCATTGAAGAATGAGCAAGATGATGAAGTAGAAACACCAATAACTACCGAATCGGTTGATGATAAAAAGATATCGTATTCTGAGGATTTTACAGATGGAAAATACCAATCAACAGCAACAGAAATTGCTAATGGGAAGAATGGTACTTGCACTTCCGAATCAAGCGATAAGAGGCATAATACAGCAGCTCCAGAATTGGTTGATGGAAAATATGTGTCAGAAACTCAAGAACTGGTTAATGGGAAGTATTTACCAACTGCTCCAAAGCAGATTGATGGGAATTTTGCACCAACAGCTCCAGAACTCAGTAATGAAATGTACGACAATAGTGCTATGGAATGGACCAGCTGTGAGAAGTACAAGCCAATTGCTCCAAAGCTCGACTGTGAAATGTATCCACTTAGTGCTGGTGAGTTGGTTAAAAGAAATTCCGCATCAATTTCAAATACGGATGACTTAACCGTGAGTACTATTGGTCATGGAAAATACCAACTCCACATTGATGAATTGATGGGTAGACGAGGTCGTTTTCCTGCTCAGCAAAACTTAGTTGACGTTACGGAATTAAGTGATGGGAAGTATAAGCCAACTGCTCCAGAAGTAGTTAGTGGGAAGTATCAATTAAGCGCTGAAGATCTGGTCGATCGGAAGTTTTCATCTAAACCAAATGTAGAATATGAGAAGAGTTATGGTTCAATGGATAAGCCGTACACATATCCTATTACGGAGATGGAAAGACGACCAAATCCATACCCTGCTGAAGACTATTATACAAGAGAATTCAAGAATAATGGGAGAAAACAAAAACAGGACAATGATGATACTACTTGCACTGAAAAAGACTGCCTTGCCTGCTGTGAGCTTTCGTGTTACTGTTTGTTGTGCATTTTTCATATAGTGTCAGCATTTAAAAATTAGCTATTAACTTTTTTAAAAATGTTAAGGGACAAGGAACAGATTTTGTTTCAAAATGTATTTTCAGGACTGCAGAAATTTTGACCTCATGAATTTGGATCTACTCACTGATGAAACCGATTTTTTGATTAACACTAGAACGGCCAGATCGTTCATTTTGACAGCAAAATAATTTGAAATACTCTCAAAAGTTTTCATTTTTAACATCCTTTAAACGTGATTTGGCTTCGTTTGAATGTTGATGAACATTTCAAAAAAAAAAAAAAAAAACTTTCAAACTGCTTCTAAGTATCATGAATGCTTACAAAAGATTCGACTGGACATTCGTAAACGTAATCAGTTGACCTGTTGTTATTTGCTAGTTATTGAATTTTTATATTTAGCAATATTTTTAAGGGACATGACATTTTTTTCTGCCTGTGTTTGTTTATTTTTTCATCTATTATTTATTTCAATTTTTAAAATTGAAGTAAAAAAGTGTTTTTTGTCTGTTTGTTCTTATTTTAAAAAATATTCTAAGAACAGAAAGTAGACTAAAAAATCGTTTAGAGGTTTCCAAAGGTTTTGTAAAATTTATAAGTGTAAAAATTTGAGTGATTCTTAACTGTCATTGAGGATCATGTATGTCATGAAGTAGATTTTCTCCAGACGTTTAAAAAATACTCATGTAGTTTTTACTGTAACTTACTACTTGCACTGCATTGAATGCATATTGTGGTTTTCCCCTCCAAAAAACTATTTTTTCTTTCGTTGCTGCCAGGGGTGCCCATCCCCCCCCCCCCAAGCTCAATGGCGCAAATTCCCCTCCAAAATTGTTCAGTCCTCTTTTGCTTTTCATTTTTTATTTTTACCCCTCTTTTTTATTTTATTTTTTAAATATTATTTATTTTTTTTAAATATTTTTTATTTTTTTAAAAATTATTTATTTATTTTTTTTAAATTATTTATTTATTTTTTAAATTATTTATTTTCTTTATGTTTCGATTATTTTTTTTATTTATTATTAATTTTTAGATGTACTAATTATGCGCAGAATAGAATCATTTTTTTGTTCTTCCACACATTCCAAGCATACACACAGAGAAATAAATAAATAAATAAATAAATAATAAATAATAATAAAGTAATAAAATAAATAATTTAAATGAAAAAATAAATTAATGAATACAAATACAAATACAAATGTGGCGACCAGCAGCAGGCTCAGGGCCCAACTTGGCTGGTCCTAGTCAAATTAAAGACCCCAATGAAAATCAATGGCCCTCTTAAAGCCATCTACTCCATTGCTCTTTACCGCCTCTTCCGGTAAGCTGTTCCAAGTTCCCACTACCCTGCTAAAATAGTAATTTTTTCGAATTTCCAGGTTCGCCTGAGGTTTAAACAGCTTAAAACAATGACCCCTTGTCCTGCTTTCCTTGCAAAAATCCAACCCTGCAACATCATTCATTTTAATAAATTTAAATAACTGAATCATGTCCCCTCTGGTTCTCCGTTGCTCAAGACTATACATATTAAGCATTCTAAGTCTGGAATCATAGTCTAAATTAGAAAGTCCATTCACTAACCTTGTAGCCCTCCTTTGTACCCTTTCCAATAAATTAATGTCTTTCTTCAGATAAGGAGACCAAAACTGAACAGCATACTCCAAATGAGGTCTTACCAAACTTCTATATAGAGGCAGAAGAACCTTCTTAGATTTGTTTGAAATAGATCTATTAATAAACCCAAGCATCCTATTGGCTTTGTTACTAGCTATGCTGCACTGTTGACTGGACTTGAAATCCTGATTTATTAAGACACCTAGATCCATAACATTATCTGCCCTACTAATGACTGAACCCTGTAAATAATAGCTTGTATGCTTATTTCCATGACCGAAATGCAGCACTTGACATTTCCCAACATTAACTGCCATACCCCACTTGTCTGCCCATTTAGTAATATGATCCAAATCCTGTTGCAGCTGATTTATTTGTTCGTCATTTTCTACAACCCCCATAAGTTTGACATCATCGGCAAAACAATTCATGTTTCCAGAAACATTTTCATGAATGTCATTCATAAAAATAATAAACAAAAGGGGACCTAAAACTGATCCTTGGGGAACCCCACTTAAAACTTCACTCCATTTAGAATAGTTACCCCTAACAACTACTCTTTGTTTCCTTCCTGTCAGCCAATTCCTAACCCAAACTAGAATTTTACCTCCTACCCCTATACCAGCTAATTTGCTGAGTAGTGCTACATGCGGTACCTTATCGAAAGCTTTTTGAAAATCTATGTAAACAACATCTACGCATTTTTTGCTATCTAAAGCCAAGGTAACCTTGTCGTAGAAATGTAATAAATTAGTAGCACACGATTTACCTTTTCTGAAACCATACTGCAAACTACTCAACAGCCCATTATTTTCTAAGAAATTCATAATCTTAATTTTGATCAATGTTTCAAAAATTTTACATACCACTGAAGTCAGACTCACAGGCCTATAATTTCCTGCATTACCTCTAGACCCTTTTTTGAAGAGTGGTGTAATGTTAGCTAGTTTCCAGTCCTCTGGCACTATCCCTGAGTTATACGAAGCATTGAATATATTAACTATAGCGTCAACTAATTCCTCTGCACATTCTACTAGAATTTTTGGATAAATATTATCTGGTCCCGGAGCTTTTGTGGTTTTAATTTTTTTCAAATAAAGTAAAACGTCCTCCCTGGAAAATTCAAAGTCCTCAAGCTGTGTAGTAGCTTGTGTCTTGCTTGTGTCAACTGTTGAGATACAGTTATCGTTAAAAACACTGGAAAAAAAGTCATTTAGAACATTTGCTATATCACCATCATTCTGAATTAAATTTCCATGCTCATCTACTAGTGGCCCAATTTGACTATTTCGAACTTTCCCCAATAACTTTTATTTAAAAAAAATCAGTAGCTAATTTAAAAAAAAAATTAATAAATAATTTAAATAAATAAATTAGTTTTAAATTCCTCCCAAAAATTTTGATGGCGCAGCTTGCGCCAAAATCCCCCCCCCCCCTGTGGGCACCCCTGAGAAGAAACGTCAACAGCTGCTGAACGGGGCGAGGAACAGATACCTGAAGATATAATGGATGAAAAATGTAAACCAATGGCAATAGAGATTGCTCGTGAGAAGAATGATAATTGCATTGTGGAATCAAGTAATACGAAGCATACTACAAAAATCCCGGCATTGGCTGATCGAAAATATGTATCACGCGCCCCAAAGCTAGTTGATGGGAATGATTCACAATCAGCTAAAGAATCTGACAGTGGAAACTTCGGAAGTAGTTCTGTGTACTGGACAAGCAGTGAGAAGGGCAAACCAACTTCTCCGAAACCTGACGGTGAAATGTCTTTCTTCACTTTGTGCTGGTGTGTTTGCGAATAGAAAATCCGTTCCAATTTCAAATGTGGATGAAACGTTGTCTAACGTTTTTAGTCGAGGCCGATATCCTTCTGAACAAAACTTGGCTAACGTTATGGAATCGAATGATGGGAAATGTAAACCGACAGCTCCAGAACTAGCCGCTGCGGAAGATCAGTTTCATAATGTTGATCTGGTAGATCGGAAGTCTACATCAAAATCAAATGTGAATAGTGAAAAATATGACCCTGAGATACGTTTTGGTAATTACGAATTTAAAGATGGCGATTCAATGGGTAATCCAGAGACTTGGATTCCGGAAATGGGGAGACGATCTACTCCGTACCCTGCTGAAGATCCTGGGGATTGTGTTAGAAGAGAGAAGTATGAAATGAGGGAACACGCGAATGAACCGGGGAAACAAAACAGTGAAAGGAAGCAAGAAGAGAATAATGATGAGAGTATTTGCACTGAAAAAGACTGTATACTGTCTAACATTTTTTCGCAAGACCTCCATCGAATGTGCGCACGCGCCAAGTCTTTTCCGACTTTCTCGAAATAGGTGGGAAATGCAACGAGGAAGTAGCAAGCGAATAAAAACTGAAGGCATCGGGAAGTGAGCATCCTAAACCTATCTCCCCTTTTTCAAATGGAAGCGTTCGTGGCTGCCAGGCGTACAATACGCAAACAGACAATAGCTTGCTGTGGCTGCTTGGCATTTGCCTTTTTCAATTATGTTTAATTTTAGAAACTTAACTCAAAGTTGTATGTGGAATGTCAAAACCTTTCAACTAATTATGTGTCAAAACATGTTTGAGTGCTGTAAAAATTCTGTTCTCATTAACTCGGATGTGTGCGCTTTTCGGACCAATTTTGTGACTATATAGTTTGACTACTAAGAGATAGCGGATGACCTGGAAGCGGAAACGAACCACTTTATTTTGTAATAGGGGAGAGCAGAGAGAAAACATAGGCTGTAAAAACTTTAAGAACAAAGAAAGTGAAAGTTACTCTTCTCGCTGCTCCTACCTATTTCAAAATGAAAGTGGTCAGTTTCTACTTCAAAATCACCCGCTATCTCTTCGTGGTCAAGCTCTTGATGTGATAAAATTTACAAGTAATCGTTAAAGTTTTTGTTCCAAGAATCAATTATTAACAACATTGTTTTTGTTCCATTTTCGTAGTACGTTAGTAAAATCTGTTTAAATTTTCAAAATAACTGCATATGATTGATTAATAGCTAATTATTTGAAGTCGATCAATAGCAATTGAAAAGGATATTTCTTAAAACATTAAGATTGATCGGATCAGTGCAGATATGAGAAACAGCACCCTTATTGAGATTTTTTTAGCCGCTTTAAAGTCATTTATAATTTTTATACATATGTTCCACAAAACAAATATCAGTTAAATAAGTGTAGTTGTGATTATGGACCATTTTTTATTTATATGTATGGTCTTGTGTGCAAAAAATGCAAATTCGGGAAAAACAAAACAAAATAATTGCATTATTTTCACAAAAAATTGAAAGAATAAAAATCATAAAATGCCACTAAAAACAAATGATTAACAAGATATATTAAACAGAAATTGAATTTGGGTCATATATAACTCCAAGGGACCCGCGAGGGTTAAGCAGAGCATTTCTTTAAACACCTGTGAAGGAAATCAATAAATTAGTTTTCTTGGAGATGAATCGCTATTTTTAAAACACCCTGTGGTAATGGTATTATTTTGAAGTGCATATTCAAAAATGTGCAAATATTTTTGTAAAAGTTAAAGAAGAATAACTCTTTCAACTCTACATTAGTGGCTTTTTTTTTTGACTTGCCAAATTTTAAGTTATGTATTTTAATGTGAAAAAGTTTATGGCTTAGTATTTCAATATGGTTACTAAGGAAGGAGGTTCTTCATATCGTAATTATCAACATATTATTTGTGCTGTGATAATTGAGACGTACTTAAATAGATTGTTAACTATTTTATTTACCTACCTGGAATATGCTGCGCAATAATTTTGTGCACAAATTTTTGTGAGTGAAACTGGATCACTTTTTTCTCTAGTTTCCGTAGGTTTGGAGTTGGAGCTAATTTTAATTTCCTATGTATGTTTTGGTGGATGTTATAACGTTGTTCTAGTGTTGCATGTTATCCTAGTTAAGTTCGGCTCCATGCTTAGGTAGTTGTAAAATATGTTCCTATTATTTATCTTCTCAATAAGGGGGGGGGGGAGGACTACAACAAAAATGCAGTCTACATGTAACACACGAAAAACCCAGATGTCATCTAGAGACTGCAGTTTCGTCCTAATTTGGACTCATTAGTCTGCCATAGACCATAACCAAGCTAAAGGCAGATGTCACCCTAACTTTGCCGTAAACTTACCGAGTTGTACCACATCATTGCTGCGGTATGTCTCTGATGTGCTAAATTTACTTTAGCTACCAGTTTTTTGACATTTACAGCTTCGCTGAAATAATATCTGCCTTCAACTCTGTTATTGCCCATGCCAGACTGAGAGTCCAAATTAGGACGCAACTGCAGTTTTTGGATGAACTGGGCTGTTGGTATGTAGCATGTAACTTCTGCCATATGTTCAGAAATGTGTGCATCGTTCGTGTTTTGCTTTATTTTGTACTTTGGAGCATATATAATACGTATTTACAACGTATAATTTACAAAGAATTTACATACTATAAAATTTACAATTTTGTACTATAATGTAAATTACTTTGCTAGTTTGATTACTTTTTACAAGTATTAACTTGTCTTCGTTTAATTTGTTTGTCAGTACGCTTTGGGAATGTTTTAATGGGGCTTTGAAGCTTTCAAATCTGTCCATGAATTTTTAGCTGTTCCATGTTTTTCTTCCTAGGTACAGACCTGTGCTGATTTTTGACGTATTTTTATATTTCTCTAAGCATTTGCTTTCTTACTATACTGGGTTTTTATAATTAAAGTTACGATTTCAAAACTCTCTAATTTAAAAACTACTTTTCAGTAACTTGATATTTCACATGAGCGGTCGTGAGAGTATAGGATTTTTTCCCAGTGAAAGGGGGGGGAGTTCAAAAATGTGCCGGTAGCTTGGGCTCTCAGGTTTCACACTGTTGTTATGGCGGTATGCTGATCCTAATGTTTTACCCTTCCAAACGGTAGCGGGACAGGACAAAGGACACATTGAACAACTTATGCATCAATCATCTGTCAAATGTTGTTTCATTAAGCTTCTCCTTTACTATTGGAAATCTTTATTTGCTCAGAAACATGTAATTTTGCGTGTTGAGTTAAAATATTTTCGTTAACGCGTAGAATCTATTGTTTCTATTCGACTATCAAAATTTTCGTATTTAACGAACCCCTTTAGTAGACAGCCCCTTCTTACAGCATCAGCAATCGATACATTTTGGCGTCTTTTTTTTTCCCCTTTTCTACACGAAATACGATGTTCATTTCTGATGAAATATAAAATCATTCCGTCCAGCAGTGTTTAGTCAGAACGTTTTGAAATCGTAACTTCGATCATAATCCCCCTTGTAGGGTAGACCGACGGGTGAATGAACACCTAAGCGAAATTTCGTTTTCAAAAATTCATAGCATCGTTAAAAATTGTAGCATTGGCCGCATGGCAGTAAAAGCACTTTAGATGGTGTGTGTAATAATTTTTAAAAACATTGTGAGGATTTTCATGGTTCCTCATCAAGTTTTTTTGGGGAGGTTGAAATGGAAAAAAGTTCCTCGGCCCAGTGAATGAACATCTCTAGCATGAGACACACACACAAACTCAGCCTTTTCTAGCCGTTTTCTTTTTGGAAATGTGTAGAAGGTGATTACTACTTTCTGCACATATAAGAAAAATGTTTTAAAAACTTATTCTTTCAAAAAAAATGTTAGGTGTTCATTCACTATTCAGTCTACTTTATTCATCGATCTTTCTGCCAGGGACGTCATTTCGAAATTTTCCAGGTGGGGGGGGGGGGGGGGCAAAGGGTGTATACACAATGTAAAATTTACTAAAAATTGGCAGAAACCACTCCCACTTATATGCGAAAACATTGATTTCCCAAAGTCGGGGGGGGGGCAATTGACCCCCCTGCAACCCCCTAAATGACGGGCCTGCGTTCTACATTTGATATAGTTATTTGTATTTTTATTTTTTATTCGCCTGTCGTGTGTTTTTATAGTTAAGAATTTGTTGCTCGCTTACCTTTTTTTTTGTTTTAAGCTGTTTTATGACTTTAAGTGGTTCTGGTATCGGTCTTTAATCGTATTTTAATTGACATTCCCGTTATACTTTTCTTTGGATTTTCTTGCATTTGTCAAGTGCTTTTTGTTTGCTTAATTTGTTATCTGCTTTCCTTTTTAAGTTTTTCCTTAACCTTATTTTACCTAAGTTTCTTTTCTATACCGTAACCTCATATGTTGATGGGGTTTCTATTCTATATCAATTACAATTTCGTAGAAATGAGCAAATGCGACAACTATGATTGTAGAATGAAATAATATATATGCGTATTTTATTAAAATTTAGTTCTCTCGAATGTGCTTTTTTAGTTTTTACTCTTGGGATTTTATGCTTCTCATAAAGGTGAAACGGGGAAACAGATGATTTTTAATCGTAAATAATAGGGATGCACCGATTAATCGGCCATAATCGGCCACTTTGCTGATTATTAATAATCGGCAAAATTGGCCCGATTAATCGGCTAAAAATATTTTTGTAATATTTTTTAAAGTGTACCTTCACTAAGAAACTATGAGCTTAATTTTATTGACAGTAATAATAATCCTCATAGTTGATATTAAGTTTTTAATAAATTTATTCTCCTGCTTTGAATAAATATACACATAGACAATGTTGCAACATTTTTCATGTGTGATAGTTTTCTCCTGTGTTAGGTAACCTCTAATTTTCAAAGAATAAAAGTCTTGAATTAAATTGCTACTGATAATTAAAATTGAAAATTAAAAGTACTCCTGAATTGTGTCGTCTAGTTGCAAAACCGGCCAACTCCTCAATTTTGGAAAACCTCTTTTTTTATGGTACTAAGTCTTTTACTAATATTCCCACCCATTGGCAATGAGAAAGCACAACAAAACAGGTCAAATCAGTGCGTTTTGGGGGTTAGAAAACCCCAATGTGCTGCAAAAGCGGCCCGGGATTACGGATCAAAAAATGTCAATTTTTTTATGCTTATTTTCATACATACATATCTTTTTAAATATAATAGCATCATTCGCATGCAACATTTCCTAAAATTAAATTTAAAAATATCTATTTAAATAAATGAGTAATTTCGGGATTACGAATAAAAAAATGTCAATTTTTTATGCTTATTTTCATACATACATATCTTTTAAACATAATAGCATCATTCACATTCAACATTTCCTTAAAATAAATGTAAAAATATCTATTTAAATAAATGAGTATTTACCTATAAAGTTAGCTTTCTGTATGGCAGAAATCATTATACTTTGGAGTTGGCGCCTATTCTTATCTTAAATCTACAGCTCAAAACACTGTATAGTTATGTTAACTAGTAGCAACAATAGTAAATAAAAGCATCCGAAACCATAAAAGGGGCATGTGAAATAATTCGGAAAAGACTGGTTGTGCAGGGTTAATTTTCACAGTGCCCGAGCTACACTCGGGATGAGCCAGAATGGAACATTTCGCTTGCCCGAGTCCAGCTCGGGAAAAGCCGGGAAGAGGTTAAGCATAAGTTCCCATGTACAAGTTTCATATTGTTAACTTTTCAAAAGTTTTGAAATCTTTGACGATTTTATATTAGTGTCAAAATTAAGGCTGAATTTCATAATAAGTCATGTTAACCAAGTTCGAATGATTAGTTTTCTGGACGATAATGAATGAAATTAAAGAAGAGCAAAAGGCAGCTTTATTTTTAAAATCAATCGACAGATTATTCTCACAGCTTTCGTTTTAGTAGAATAGATTGAATTTTAGATTGCTCTTGAAATTTAGATGAACACTATTGATTTTACTAGTAACTTTCTTCTAAAGTAAAAAAAAAAAAAAAACAGCGTTCGACAGTGTTTTATCCGGGTACTCCTCGAAATTATCTATTAACAGATAAAAACCATAGATACCGACCTGTTCTCGAAAGTATTACACAATTGATAGATTCCATAAACCCTTTTTCCAAAAATTAACATCTGAATAGCTGTTGTTTTTATCACCTACGTACAAAGCAGAATTCTTATCAAACTATATCTTTGAACTTGGATCTGTACCAATGAAACAGTGCACTAATTTTTTCAGTACAGGATCAGTAAATTTTATAGACTAGGCGGGCAAGTAGGTATTGACTCTTCCCCTCACGTTCTGATATCAATATAGTCGAGTTTCGATTGTTCGAAGTCGCAAGGGACAGGTTAAAAACTTCGAGTTATTGGAAGTTCCCACAGCCTTTTCAAGAGTCAGGGGACCCAACGAACACTTCGAGATAAAGGAATATTCTCTTTATAAGGCTGCGAGTTATCGAGACTCGACTGCATTATTATTATATGTATTATTATTTCTCGTCTTGGTAGTAAACAACTGGTTGTGTTGATCTTTTAAAGCTTTTTGTCGTGAGGCACAAGTCACTTGCATTAATATTTACATGAAAATTATGTTGCGAAGAATTTTATTTGTGCTGTCGCTATAAGCTGTCAAATTGCTCGCATGCAGTGTTTAGCTATTTTCCTTTTTTTTTGGGGGGGGGGGGGTCGAGGGGTTATTAGTTATTTCATTAGGGATTTTTGTAACTACCAGGAATACGCTTGAATCATAGGTTAAACTAAGAGTGTACATGT
Source organism: Uloborus plumipes (assembly GCA_038373865.1). NCBI lineage: Eukaryota > Metazoa > Arthropoda > Arachnida > Araneae > Uloboridae > Uloborus > Uloborus plumipes. The sequence continues at coordinate 37,445 of JAXGGA010005816.1, forward strand.
ACCCGCATTTTAAGTTTTTGAAAAATATATATAATTTTTGGAGCAATAAAAAATTGTTATGTTTTCTTTTTGGATCTAAAATGTTGTGCAGTCCCTCTTTCAGATTGGTGCTCTGCTTCATCTCCTCGGACGTCCACCGGCCCTTTCGGGGGGAGGGGGGACATATTTGCGAAGGAGCACGCACGCAGACACACACACACACACACACACACACACACACACACACACACACACTACACGTACCTATCGCGATTCGCAACTGCGAACAACATAATTTGAATTCGAGATGTCAAAATTCAAATTTTTAATCACCTCATTTTTTAACATCGGGGATAGGGTTCTTCAAATCAAAGGACTTTCTTTAAATTTCTAGCACGGGCATCGCCGTGCGGGTACTATTAGTATAGCATGGTGCATTCATTTTGGCAATGTTTCTTTTTTCTCAAATGAGATTTTTGGTTTTTACCATTGTGAAGTACAACATTGGCAAATATTTCACAATGTTCTTTTCTTCCAGCAGGCGTTTTTATTTGTCCTAGAAAGAATGAAACATTTGGTGATTTTCCGCAGTTTCAGTTAGTGCCTCGTTAAGACTAACTTCATGGATGAAGTTGCTTGTGAAACTTCAATGCATAGCATGAAACTTTCTTTTGCTCTAACAAAAAGATATTGATCTCTACTCATTAAACTTTCGCTGACTGTGAGTTATTCTATTTAAGTGCGGATTTAATACGTATCATTTGAGGATTTAATGCATATAATTTAAGACTAACTATGTCCGTTTCCCATCCTTTCGTTCGTGTTCGTTCTCCTCCATCTGCTTTTCCAGAGAAGAAGATGAGCCTGGTTCTTCACTCAAAAGGACAGAAATATTGAATCAGGAAACGAACTGTTTAAAGGCAGAAACTGAAAAAAAGAGAAGCCGGATTCCACGTTATAAGTACAACTACAAGCCAACAATTCATATGGGTGTTGGTGATAGGTATAAATATTCCGCTACCAAACAACGCAATGAAAGGCAGGAATCCGACTGTGACACTCGAAACCAAGTTTTTGCTGCAGGCGATAGTGAGAAGCTTAGGCAGGTAGCTCGAAAAGGGGATCAAAGTGATGCCGAATCAACTAGTGTGAAGCATAAGCTGGTAGCTCGAGAAAGAGGTCATAGTGATGTGAAATTAATTAGTGAGGCGCGTGAGCTGGTATTTCGGGAAGACAGTCACAGTGGTGTTGAATTAGCAACTGAGAAGAATAAGCTGGTAGCTCGAGAAGGCGGTCACAGTGATGTTGAATCAGCAAATGAGAAGCATAGACTGGTTACTCCAGATGGAAGTGACAGTGATGTTGAATTAACTACTGAAAAGCAGCAGCTGGTAGCTCGAGAAGGAGGTCATAGTAATGTTAAATTAATTAGTGAGAAGCATAAGTTGGCAATTCAGGAAGGCAGTCATTGTGGCGTTGAATCAGCAAATGAGAAGCATAGGCTGTTAGTTCGAGAAGGCGGTCACAGTGATGTTGAATCAGCAAATGAGGAGCATAAACTGGTAGCTCGAGAAGAAGATTATACTGGTGTTGGATCAACTAGTGAGAAGCATAAACTGGTAGTTCGGGAGGTCAGTCATAGTGGTATTGAATCAGAAAATGAGAAGCATAAGCTGTTAGTTCGAGAAAGCGATCACTGTGATGTTGAATCAGCAAATGAGAAGTTTAAGCTTGTAGCTCGAGAAGGAGGTTACAGTGATGTTGGATCAACTAGTGAGAAGCATAAACTGATAGCTCAAGAAGGTCTCGGTGATGTTGAACCAGCTGTTCTGGAATCAGAAACTAGTCATATTCAACTTGAAAAAAACAATACCGAGAAGTTCAAACCTATGGTTCCAGAACATCATGCAGAGTTGAAACTTTTCTCAGCTGGACTGAAGAACGGTACATTTAGTTCAGCCAATTCAGAAAAGTTCTCAGTTGCTGAAAACATTGATGATAAATTTAAAATACCTTCATTTCAACGTCGTCAAAATGAGCGATTTTCAGAAGTAGCTGTTGGAATGAATAATGAGATGCCTAGACTTCCAGTTACATACTTTAGAAATCTCACTTATCAACCGCAATTTCGTTTGAATAACAGCTACCAACCAAAAAAAATTGGAGGCTATTATCAGCGTAATATTACCACCAAACTAGCTCCTTACAGTAAAAATAACAAATCTTACGAAATTAATTCTTGCAATGATGAATATTGCCCAGGTGATTGCAGCAAAGATGATGACTACAGTAGATCTGAATGTTGCGAAGAGACTTATTTGAAGGAAGATAGTCACACCAATGAACAAGAATCTTCCTCTGCAGCTGTTGAGGAACCCGAATGTCACAAGAGCCTGCTCCCAAAAGTTCTGATCAATACCCGTCAGGCTGAAATTTCGAACAGAAGCAGCTATCGAGTTATCACCTCACAACCTACTTCTTACAATTGGGATGACACTGATGGAAGTGATTGTTGCGAAGAGGACCGCTACAATGGTAAACCAAAAGCCTCTCCCGAAGAAGCAGTGGAAGTCGTATATCGCAATTATCTGCCTCAAAAAATTTTGAATAGCAGTACGCCACCAGCAGAATCAAAAAGTAGCACTCAACGCGTTATTACCGCCGAGCCTATTCCACCCAATAGGCACAGTGACTGCGACTGTTTTGCAAGTAATTGTTGTGGTGATAATTGCTGCAGAAAAAAATGTTGCGAGCAGGGTTGTTGCAAGCAGGGTTGTTGCAAGCAGGGTTGTTGCAAGCAGGGCTGTTGCAAGCAGAATTGTTGTAAGCAGGATTGTTGCAAAGGTAGTTGTTCCTGTGATGGTTGCGAAACAGATTTTTGTAGTGATTGTCTTTCTGATGCATGTACTTGTTTCTGCGATTGTATTGGCCATTGCTTGATGGGACTTTGTGATTGCTTAGGGTCATGTGATTGCGATTGCGATGACTAATGACAAAACTTTTATTTTGAGCTTTTTTTTTCTGAAAGCTCGAATAGTAAGCTATGGATAAATTTTTTACATTCAATGTCTTATGTGGAATGATGTATAACTTCACAGTTTATGAACTAGCTTATATTGTTAACATATCATTCTTCTAAATAAAAGGTTTGTAAACAGAATTTTACTTCTGTAGTGTGTTTCTATTCATACGAATTACCTGATATCAAACAGAAAGTTTATTCTGAAATTCTCATGATCGTTGAAAGTTTTGAAAATTATCTTGTATAGCTCGTAGAAAAATCATATTCACTGCTAAAAATTTAGAAGTGTAAATTTGAGATGAAGTGGGTAGTTACGAACAAAAGTATTGAAATTATGAGATAAAACAAAAATCACTGTTAATGAAACAAGTGACTAATTCTCTCAAATTTACTTAACCCTACACTGCATAGCGTTGCCAATTTGCTACATGAACTTTTTTTACTTATGACCATGCATAAGGCAACTCAATCATAAAAAGCAAGTATTAAGTGTTCTTAAAGCAAATATAACCATCTATCTTCAAAATCATTTTTTTAAAACTGTGTTCCAATGTTTTCTTATTACACTAAAAAACATATATATGTCTTTCAAAGAACAAAAAATCATGCAGTGTAGGGTTAAATTACTTGTTTGAAAAGCTCAAGTTTTGTAGGGCAGTTGTTTCACTAATTAAAATATTAATAGAAATTGAAAAAAAAAGTCGACAGTGTTTGAGAGGTTGAATGAAAATTAAAAGAAATAAAAATATTTTCGAACTTTCGATAAAGAGCTGTAAAATATGGGTTCAATATAGTATTTGTTTCATACTTACAAAATGAAGTGAAATTTTGCCTCTGTGCAAATAACGAATTATAAAGTCTGTGGAATAGATACACACTCACAAGCAAAAAGACAAATAGTGTTGACACATAATTCACAGCAAAATGAGCACTAATCAGTGCACTAATTTGTAAGCTTTCACTGAAGCACGTAAAACTATGTAGTCTATTATTATAATAACATTTGATAGTAATCAAATCTGAGATAATAAAGGGAACAACTTGACGGTATCCTTCTATGAAAGTGTTGCAACTTGTTGAGTTGTTTTAAGCTCTCACATAATACATTACTAAAGGGATTTTTTCTATCCCTTCCCCCTTCCATAAAATGAGCAGTTTTTTTTTTTTTTTTGCTATTTGTGCTTTTATTTGCGTCAACTTTTTCACCCATTGCCATGAAATCGGCAATGTACGAGAGCGGCTTGTTCAACATCCAAATTGAATCTCAATCAGACCTTCGAACCAACGAAAAAAGCCTTGTGATTGGTTGAAGAAGGCTTCTTCAACTAGTCAGAAGGCTTCAATTAACGGTTCGGGTGTCTGACTGAAGTTCAACTCGGTTAATATGGCTGATAATCGTTGGCAAAAGTCTCGTCTATTTGCTCACATTTTGCCTGCTTTGGATTAGTCTTTCGAGCACGAATCTTCTGCATCTTACGTGTGATGTATTTGTTCTCAGAAAACGGTTCAAACATTTGTTGATTTTGACCCATAGAGTTGAGAACTTCAGATTCATGTTATGTCATGCAAATTCTCTAGTAATAACTAGAGCCGCTATATAGACAGGCCGACGCATCAAGATTAAGTTTCACCACTTTGGATCCAATTCCTTAACTTTTACTTTCATATTTTCATTGTTGCGGAGTAGGGTTACCAGAAAAAAGTTTTGGCACATTGCTAAGCTTTGCCAAATCCACGTGCCGCTAATAATTGCTCACAGTGAAAAATTACCAAAAGGCGATTACTGGCCAGAAAAGACAACCTCTCAAACACACAAGCACGCGCTGGATCCAAAGTGGTAAAACTTAATCTTGATGCGCCGGCTCGTATATATAGGGGCCTTAGTAATAACTAGTTCTAAGCACTAACAATCAAGTTTTGAAGAGTTTCTTCTGAGATGGGAACTACTTTGATATACCCCCTCAAATCGGGAATTTGCCGATTTTTTTTTCTCGCCAAGCAAAATACCTGTTTTTGTTGTTTTCACAAAGAAATTATTGCCACAAAACTTTAAAAAATAAACTCAAAAAATGGTACAAAATACAAGAAAATACTATATTTGGCAACAGCAAAAACCTAAAAAACTGGAAAAACCTAAATTGGCAACACCAAAATAAGAAACAGCAACCCTAAGACGTCTGTAGGGAGTGCCAGATTTGGCACGTGATTTTTGAAGGGTTATATCAAAGTTATACCATGAGATGAAACAACTCGGAGCAAAAATTATACGACAATCATCTCGAAAGGTTAACAACTGGCGACATTTTCAGTGCCTAGTCAGGTAGCTTCGATGGCATTGATGATAAGTTTTAAAACATACTAACAAGAATTGCTTTATATACCACATTTTATCTTGAGCTGGATAAGTATAATCTCATTTGATATTCATGGCCTTTTAGACAATAAAGAGTAATAGATTAAGTGCAAATCAAGATGTGCTTATATGATAGTATTGTCATGAAAATTGATAAAATAGCTCCTGCCATGCTTAATAAGATCAAAAATGGATATTTATTGAACTTTGCCTGCAAAAGAAGTGTTAATTGTAATAGCTATGTTACGCGTCCTCAGAACGGCAGCACTTTTCATTGATAATCTCTCTTTTTTTTTTATCTTATCTGCTTCATTTAATTTGAATAAGTACGAAAATTTAATGTGCAATTTTAATCATTGAAGTTTCCAAAAAAAATTCCCGTTTTTCTTGTATACAGTTTTTATTCCGTGAAAACGATAGTTTTGCCGGATTGTCGATTTTTCTGGACTTTTGGAACATTTATCACATTAGAAACATTTTTAAAAATTTATTTCATTAAATTTATTGAATTTTTTTTTCAGCAATGACAAATTACTATAATATAGTAATTGTCATTGCTCAAAAAGAAAACGTATTGTGTTTTCTTTTAGGATCTCAGTTGCCGAGTGGTTCCTTTTTTAATACGCTTTTATTAGTTTCACCTGTGGGTTTGTCTGTATGTAACTCTGAATTAAAAAAATTCACGTTCTCAGCAAGTACAAAAGTCACACATTTAATACTTTTATTAATACTAAATTCTAAAATATATTAAAATATATGTAAAAAATATTTTTCATTTTGATGGATTATAAGTGCATGTAAACTTAGCAAATATTCAGAGGGAAATCAGAATATAATGACGTATACTTTAACCTTTAGTATCAATGATTGTATTAAGTGTATTACTTTTACATTTGCAAAGAAAACACTCTCTAAAAGCGTATGTTTTTGTTTTTTGAAACTATATTTAGGATTATTCAGATTTGCAGTTTGCCAGCCTGACGTATCCACGAGCCTTTGTTCCTCCACCATGCAGGGTATAGTGGCGCGGTTCTGATGGTGGATGGCGCCATCTGTTGAAGTTCCGGGTCCCCAATATGTGGTGTACGGATGTGTGTCCCTGGCGGGGTTTGATCCAGGTGGGACCCTTCGTGTGAAAAACCTAAGGTGTGCCACTAAGGTGGGACAAGGTGGAGAAAAGGGTCCTTCATGAAAGTAATGCAGTACTTTAACCACTGAACCAAAACAGCTTTGTGGCTTGGGGGTGGGGGGGGGGGGGCAAAATTGGGTAATGTGCTCTCGGACGTACGCCATACACTTATTAAAATTAGTCACTGCAAAAAATATGATTTAAATGCGAAATATTAAAGCTCAAATTAAATTATTATTATTTTTTCTCATGTATGATTTTAGTTTTGTTTTTAAACTTTAAACTAACTGCGAGGTTAAAAACTAACTACGAGCACCAACACCAATGGAGCGAGAAGCTTTGCGTATCGGACCGAGCGGAAACCTGTTTTTCCGCGTTTTCACAGCGGTGTTCTTCAGGGCTGCCGTAATAGGTAAATCTCGCCTAGTAATGCCTTTCTATAATTTGAATATGGCTTTCGCCGCTTAAGCTTAAAACTAAAATCGCTGGCAGATCTTTGAATTGCCATTGCTTTTTGAAAAATCCAATCTCCATATTGAAGGGATACACTTAAAACTAATTGATAGCGGAAGAAAGGGAAACGTTTCTCAGGGAAACGTTTTTTTTTTTCGCGCGTGGGGTTTTTGAAAAAATCATTGTGGGTTTTTAAAAAAAAATCATTATGTTTTAAAACTCGACAAGGTGATTTTTTTTCTTTTTAAGTCTTCTTAAAAATATCTAGTAGTTAAAGTAGGAATATTTAATTGGTTGAAACTTTCCTATTACCGCAAATGTGGCAGTAAAGTTTGTTTCCATTTACCTTATGTTTCCTGTTTTCCCAACTGACCCTAATTCCACAAAATATATAATATCGCTACAGGCTCACTTTGAATATATTTTTTCAAATTATTATTTTTAGTAAAAAGATAGTGTTTTGAATTTTTTTGAAACATATACATGAACTGTAATTGAAAATATCTCTTTATCATTAAATTGTACATTGGTGCCTTGGCATTGTTTAATTTTTATTTTTGTTGCATTATCTCTCTTGAATGTGGCACTTACTTCATTTGTAGATTATGCAGCTGTTCTTTATGTATATATATCTATCGACATAATTTTGCTTTATCTACAATACTGATAAATTTACAGATTAATACATCTAGGTGTGGGTATATCTTGTTTATTCAATATAAGAGTTTCAATCAAAGGTCGGATTGTCTTATGAGACACTAGAGACATATGAATAAAATCGGAATTTTTATCAGAATAGATGTACTAGTTTATAAAATACCATTTATAAATTTTTTTTATGATTTTTTCATAGTGATATGAACATGTGCGATTATTTTTCAAGAAATAAGCAACAAATTTAAACTCATACTCGTCATCAGTATCAAAATATTAGGTTATCCATTAATTTTCGTATGATTCACTGCAACCGTTATTTTACGATTAAACGGAGAAAAATTCACAAGGAATAACTTAATAACGAGTTACATTAAGTGTCTAAAATAATGTAAATTTTCTTAAAAAAATCTCAAGTTGTAGCAATTTTGTAAATGTGTTAAATGTTTAAAGCCAATGACGGATTAAAGGGATAGGCCTCGTCCATGACGGACTTTGTGCCGGCAATATTTCGGAATTTAATTGCATAAAAAGTCCCTAAACCTCATCCCTCCGGCCCAAATGGCAATTTTTCGAAACTGAAGTTCCAAAGAAATCAACTTGACGAGCTTCGATGCTGTTAGGGAATGATTGAAACATTCGGCCGGAACATAAAGTTGAGGTTCTGAAAACACTTTTTAGAATACCTTTGGCAACGGAAAAGAAAGAATACGTTTGATGACCTCCTGCCCCCCCCCCCTCCTTGGCTAAATCTCTATATTTTATAAATAAAGTGATGTAGCGAATGCACCACCCATCCAATCACGTATAAATCAGATATGTAGTAATAGGTAAGTAAAAAGTTGAAAGGATTCTATGAATCCGCCGTTGTTCAAAAAGCCAGAATCAAGTAGTACTGCCCGTATGTGAAAGATACGCATAGCCCTCGCGAACCATTCCACTTTAAAAAGGAGTGATGGGTTGTGAGGGGGAACTTTCCGAAGTTGTCAATTTAAAATTTGCATTTGCTATCCTTTTGACATGTCCAACTAAACTACGTATTTGAAATTAGCATTGTTCTACGTTGTTTGATACGGATCAAAATAATTCTTATTATTATTCTCCTTATTGTTATCTTACCTATCACCCCTACAGCCCTACTTTAGTACGATCAGAGAAGATCTGACGCATGCGTAAATACGTAAGAAAATCAGACAGTCGAAGCTGCTGTGTTCTCCTGACAGTTCTTTTTTCGGAAGGCTGTCTTTTTATTTAGAATTTTTGAATTACAGTTGAACCGAGTGTATCCGGACTAACCGGGACCAAATACAATCTGAATGATCGAAAATGCGGATAATTCAAGTTATATGAATAATAAGCAACGCAAAAACCTTAAATAAGCTGGTTTGTCGTTCTTTACGATACGAAACCAATGTTTGTAAATAACTTATTCATAACAGTAAAAAATACAGATTGTGATTAATATCTCTTTAAGGCTACAGTGGACAAATAAAATTGATTTTTTTCAATTATTGATTTACATGTCTGAAACTTTGTGTGCTTGTATTGTTGTATATTTACGACATCTAAAAACAGAAACAACACAAATTAGTGAGAAAACAATGAATACTTTTTTTCAAATTTAAATATTTTTTTAACAAAATTTCAAAATGTTCCAGGCGTCGCAATTTTTTTTTCAAACTTTGAACTTCCACTTAATTTCCAATCATTAGGCATGATTGCATAAAACAATGCATTACATGCAATGTTTCATGTGATAGTTTATAAGGGTTATTTTCAAAATTTGCTTACATTTGCTGTCCGGAGGTTAAAAAGACTATTTTGAAGCATACTTTATATTTTAAATTCAACGCGAACAATTATTTTCTGTAAGAAATACCCCCAAAAAAATTCTATTACTCAAAAAAATATTGAAAGTTATTTATTTATTTTTATATAAGTCTTTAAAAATGAGAATCAAGGCAAAAACGCTTGTCCATTTCCCATTTTCACAAGTTCAACTACTTTTTTTTTAAATACTTAATTGTATAAATAAGTATATACGACAAATTATTTTTATATATTGACTATTAGTGTATGATGTTCACAAGAAATATTGACAATAGTATTTTTTTTTATTAAGAAATGTATGAATATATTTTGTCCGGAAGTTCTTGTCAAGTCCGTTACCTTAAGATTATTTTAGCTAAAAAAGGTATTTATTGCTGTCAAAAGATGGTAACACGTATTCAGTTAACTTAACAAACTAATAACGTAACTATTTCGTACCATTTAGTTTTTTTCAGTCGAGAAGTATTGCTGTGGCGTTTCGCACAAAATTTCTTGGAGGTGCGTATTTTTATTCTTTGTCAAGTCCGTTACCAAAGATTTTAGTATTAATTTTTGCTTTTTCTAAACTTTTACCCATAAATATTGTTTACTATACAACTCTAAGAAAATGCATGTTGTTGTTCAATTTTTAAGTTCGACATCCTAGCCATAATTTGATATTTTTTGTTGAAATGTCAAGTCCGTTACTGGTCAAGTCCGTTACCATTAGTGATTGCAATACCGGGATATGCGTATATCAAATACTGATATTCTGAGTTATTTTGTAATTTCGAAATATCGATATTGGTAACTTAAAATACCGGAATTTTCATTATTAGCTGAGAACTATAAATAGTTTTTAATTAAAAGCGTTTTCAATTTAACGTAATAGATAAATACTGTAATTTAATTGCGCATTACTTCTCTTATGCGACAGTACCGAAATCAATTTATTGATGCAAAAATTTGGCTTCGAAATTACGAAATAATAGAACATTAATAAATAAAGGTAGCGGAAAAATTGAAAAAATATATCTTCATCATTAGACTTCATCATCGTGTGATGAATCGCATTTTTGTGCATTTATGTGCAACATTTTCCCCTCCATTTCCCGCTTTTGTTAATAATGTATTATACACTTGTTTATAATGTTAAAAAAAATAACTTTCTTAATAGTGAAGTCATAGCTATGTGTGCTGCTTGCCTATGAAAAACTGCTTGAGGACTAAGTTTCAGATTTAGAGCAAATGTTTTATTTTATTCATATATTCCCAAAATTATTTTTCTGTATCTTAATAGTTAGAAAGTATTATTATAGCGAATGAATACATATGTATGAATGTGTAATGCTTTAAAATATCATTAAAATCATAGTAACAGACTTGAAGTTTATTTATGGTTTAAGGTCAAATCCGTTACCAAATTTCAAGTCCTTTACCATAGTTTTTTTTTTTAATCAATATTTTAACAACTACAAACATCGTTTTAAGCTTCAGGGACGCTAGTAATTTCAAATTAAGTTGGTTCTAGGTGCTATAATATAGTTTAAAAGTGAGATTTCATATTGATTTTGTATGGTAATGGACGACAATTTGCCTTGCAACTTAAAGTTTTACAACATCATTTGAATACTTAACTATGCATCAAAGTGTACAACCAATTACTTTTTCACACACCTAAAATAAGTGACTAAACATCTGTTAGTGTTTCTGAAAGAAAATAGCAAGTTAAAAAAAATACTTAAAAATTCTGAAATGTAAGCATATGGTGAAAATGACCCATAAAAGATGGCTGAAAATGAAAATTTATATGATTTTTTCAACTGAAAAATTTTATTTTCAGCCATCTTTTATAAACTATCTCATAAAACATTGCATATAATGCATTGTTTTGTGCCATCATGCCTAATGATTGGAAATTAAGTGGAAATTCAAAGTTTGAAAAAAAAAAAAAAAAAAAATGTGACGCCTGGAACATTTTGAAATTTTGTTAAAAAATATTTAAATTTGAAATTTGAAAAAAAAGTATTTATTGTTTTTGCACTATTTTGTGTTGTTTATGCTTTTAGATGTCGTAAATATACAATAATACAAGCACACAAAGACACATAACTCAATAATTGAAAAAAATCAATTTTATTTGTCACTGTAGCCTTAAAAGTCATTAATGAAGTGTTGAGATAAAGTTTTTTTTTTTTACTATTGCTCTTTTTAGCCTTTTTAATTGTGTTTTTAAGTTTTATGTATGCATATCTTGTGTAGTTTATGAATAATGAAAACAGGTTTTTCAAATATTGAAACAAAATAACTGAAAAGTGCACCAAAGCGGCAACGTATTAAATAAAGTAAATGAGTGGAACAAAACGGGACTTTTCAGTGGGGAAAAATATTAGACACATAAAATAATACTTACTATGATTAAGGGAACTTCACACATAAAAACATGCATAAGATATAATTATTTTACTATATACTATGCATGTCTTTAGGTGTGATGTATAATATAGTTGCTCCAAATTTATGTATCGGGGAGAAAAAAAAGGTGGGGCAATTTGAATTTTAAAACATTTCATTCAAATGTTTTATAATTTTTTACTCTATATTGTCAAACACTCCTAATGTTAACAATCGAAGTAGATGCCTTAAACATATTTCTTGCTGCATTAGCAAACTAATTTTTTCGCTTGAAGTTACCATTTAATTTCATTATTACGGGCTTAGAAAGTGTCAAATATTTTCCTGTATTGAGACTTAAACCACTTGCGCTGGAAGATACTTTTGTCACAAAATAATCATCAACGTGCTGTACACGTTATTCAGGCCCGTCATTTCAATAATTTTCAAGGGGGGGGGGTCAAAGGGTGCAAACACAATGCTATCTCATCGCAAAACAGCAAAAACCGCGCTCACGTATTTGTAAATACGATGATTTCTCAAAGTCGGGGGGGGGGGGAGTCAATTCTCCCAACCCCCCTAAATGACGGGCCTGACTTATTCGGCAAATATCACAGAAATAAAACTAACATGTGTGGCCTGTTCACTTTTGCAAAAGTTTAGGGGGGGGGGATAATGAATGTAGAACTCTTAAACGGTCTCGTAGTTAGCTGGGATTGACTGTTTTGGAACGTGCATCTGTGAATTTCTTGCCAGCGCAAGTGGCTAATATCTTATTCATTATGATAATTTAGAGTTCTAACAGCAAGGTTGTTCCCCACCCTTTCGTTTGTCTGCGTCTTCCTCCGTCTTTTCTTCCAGAGAAAAGGGAGATGAGTCCGATTCCGCTTCTTCTGAGAAGGAAAAAGAACATTCAATTCAGGAAACAAATACTTCCTCTGCTAGTGCGGAAGAATGTAATTATTCGCCCATAGCTCCAGAATATGACAATACAAGCGACAAACCGGCAGTTCTTGAGGAAAATTGTGAAAAGTATAAAAATATTGGATCTGCAAAATATGATGGAAATAGCAAACCAACAGCTTCAGGCTGGGAAGGTGTGAATCAGAAACATAATGCTTCTGAAGCAGAGTATGAAAATTACAAGCCACTCGCTTCAGAAGTTAGACAACGACCAATTGCTCCTGGGCCTGATGGTGGAATGTACGAAGAATTACCTCCTAGTTATGATGATATTTTTCAAGGATCTATTGCTACTGGAGCATATGGGGCGAAATACAAAGCAATACCTTTAAAATGGATTGATCGCGGTCAGAGGCGAAGTTTCCCCCAAATTCATGGTGAGAAATACAAACCTTTAACTCAAGATGGAGTTTATGTGAATGACCGAGAGACAATGACAGAACTAGGTAGTGACAAACACAAACAAAATGTTTCCGAAGAGAACTACAAATCGTCAACTTTCGAAGAGGACAGTAGAAAGGTAAACCCAACAGCACCGGAACTGGATTATGACGAGCAAAAAGGAACCCCTAGGAAGGAGGGTGATAAGTACAAGTCGTTTTCACTAAAAGAGGATCTTGAAAAGGTTCAACCATCAGCACCCGAACTCGATGATGATTGTCTACCATCTTCAAAGGAAAAAAACCCAACAGCTGCTACTAGCATTGATAAATATAAAGTATCATCATATCCCCCCGTGGATGATTATCAGCGACAGAGGGAAAAATCTCCTAGTAGAAGTAATGAGATGCATAACTTAGCAGTTGTGGAACTTGAAGATCTCCATCCTCCGCCACAAAATGTCCATTCTAATAATTTCAGATCATTCAATCTTACCACTAACAATTTTCCAATTATTACCACCCAGCCTACTGCGTACAACAGATTCGGTCAATCTGATGCCACAGATGATTGTTGTTCAGGGGACTGTGGCGGAGATGACTGTTGTAAGGATGATTGTTGTTCAGGGGACTGTGGCGGAGATGACTGTTGTAAGGATGATTGTTGTTCAGGAGACTGTGGCGGAGATGACTGTTGTAAGGATAATTGTTGTGAAGGAGATTGTGGCGGAGATGACTGTTGTAAGGATGATTGCTGCAATGACAAGGAAATAATTGAATTGTGCTGCGAGTGTTTTTGTGCATGTCTCTTCGCATTGATAGAGTCGAGTGTTGATAAAGAATAATAATGTGGCTGATTAAAAGTATGCCCGGAATTGTATTATGCTCTTGCATACTTTTTCAAAGTTGGGTGCTTTGTATAAATCTCAAATTGTGCTCTTAAATATGTTGTAACTTGTTTATAAAAGCTATTCTTCCTTCAGAATAAACTATTTTTGAAACAATGCATGTTGTCTAAAATATCTGCCTATAATAAGAAATGTGCTAAAGAATGAACGAGTTATTTATTCTTAATTAACCTGGAAATTCTAATTTTATCAACATGGCTTTTTTAAAACCATATTATTAGAAAAATCGTTACGTAATCTGTTTTTTTTTGTGAACATTAAAAGTAATTAGTTTTTACCTCTCGTATGTGTGATCGAACAACTACAATTTTTAGTACTACAGTTTAATATAAACATTACCGATTTATAACATAAACGTGATCCTTTTGTTGACTTTTAACTATAGCGGAAAATATTTTTTGAAACGTATGTTCAAGAGGTATGGTAAATAGATAATTTGTAAAATTTTTTTATGCTAGATTAAAAATTTATATTAAAAAAAATTTAAGCATTTGAATCTTCAGTGAGTTAAATAGTTTAAATGATTTTAAGATCTTATTGTTGAAAATTAATTAAAAATTACATAAAATGAATAAAATGTTAGAAATTTAAAAACAATATATTTTTTTAATATTATGAAAACTAAAAATCGAATTAAATTGTGTTTTGTTCAGTCAATAAAAAAAACAAACACACATTGACGCTTGTTTTATTGATATAAAATTTTAAAATACACATTTTTTATTATTTAATGAAACCAACAAAAATGCATACATTTATTACATTTTTTTACATTTAATTGTTACATATTGAGACAAAAACAAATACAGCGAGAAAACCATGTTATAGAAAAATATTTAACATTTATTCAATTATAAAATTGTGCAAATTTTATTATTAATACAGTAAATAAATTTAAGAACTTCTAACTTAAAATCATCAATTGAAAAAAAAAATGTTTAAAAAATGCTACAGAAAACTAATTATATGGAAAGGGGGAGAAAAAGCAAAAAAAGTTCATTTTACATGTATAAAGAAAGTTCCAAACACAATGTTAAGTTTCTTAGTAAAAACATCTAATTAACATTGTTTCTCCAGTGTGAATGTTTGATAAAAACTTACCATTGATTGCAAATTCGGCAAAATGAAAACTTAATTTTTGAAAGAAAACAAAGCGTAAAAATAATTTCACTGATTGCTGAACAATTACTGCATAGCATTTTAGAACATAAAATTGTTACCTTTATGCTGAAACATTTTAGTAATAAATTTTTAAAACGTTGACAGTAAGAGATACATATTTTTAAATATTTTATTCATATTAGCTTTATTACAAAAGATTAGAGAAAAGTTTCGAAAACTTGAGTTTAACTCAAACTGAATACAGATTATATTGCTATGTATTTTTACAAAAGTGTATTTAATTTCCTCTTATAATGAACGTTGATACAGTTTTTAGTAAGTAGTTTTTTTACTTTCTTTTACGTAGTAAAGGAAGTATTCTGATCGCGAAAATTTTTTTCCTCAAATTTGGGTCTACATTTTGATTTTGCTCACCCCTGAATGGATGTTGAGTCGTTTTTTCAACCTGTCAGCACGTGCATATGTACCTGCCAACATATAACCAGCCGAAAAATCCTTTAGTACCATCCCCGAGTTAATTACGACGAGTTTTCTCGTGACGTCTGTATGTGCGTATGTGTGTAGCATAACTCAAAAACTATGTGCCGTAAAAGCTTCTAGTTTGGTATGTAGGCTCTGAGGAGGGTCTAGTTGTGCACCTCCCCTTGTGATTGCATTCGAATGTTCCCAAGGGGGTGTTTTACCCCTCTTTTGGGGTAAATCAGTGTTAATTTCAATGCAGATGAATTGGCACGACCACTTGGCGATATATCGCCAAGTTGGCGACAAATGTGGCGAAAAAAAATATTTTTTGAATTTGGGTTTAATTTGGCGCTATTGACGATATTTTGCCAAAAATTCACTGAATGATGTTAAAATCGGCGATATTTAGAAAATGAATCATTGTAAAACATTTGTTTTGCATTGTTTCGTGGCAAACTAGGGGTGTAAATGTTCGAATTGCTATCTTGCTCACTCCTAGCACTATTTTAACACTAAGGCATCTACAGAGAAATTTACACGTAAAAGGAAGTAGTGTGGGACCCGTACCAGATTTTTTTTCTTTGAGGTAAAAACCTTAGTCTTTCCCAAACCATGAGGTTTTTTTGAAATAATCATTTTTGTGTGTTTTAATAGATAAATGGGATTATTTTGTCATGTTTGGTGTTAGAACGTAGAAGTTAACATGGTTATATTCCGATTTATAATTAAACTACATAAAGCACTCATTTGAAATTCTACGTTATCTCACATAAATAAATAAAATAATGAACATTTGTAAGTTGCTTTCCACTTGAACTTAAATTGAAGTCATTAGTTAATAAACATGCGTATTTAGAAAAAATGTTTTGTTCATAAAAATACCTTCATTGTAACAAATAATACATAATTAGAAAGAAAAGTTTTTGTTTAAAATTTGAAGGCAAAACTTCGTCAGTGAAGTCTCGCAACGAAATCAATAATTATAATATTTGCACTACATACACTTCACTTTGCAGGGAAAACAAAATAAATTTGACTGAAGTCCTTTAAAACAGGGTTGGGGTTTTGGACGTCCAAAACTGGTTTTGGATAGGACAGGTGGGTTTTACTGTCCAAAACTGTCCAAAAGTGTCTTAAACTGTCTAAAGCATGGCAAAAGGGTTTTAAGCTAATTTCTATTAGCTGTAATCTTGATAATGCATACATCTTAGTTTCTTAGTGTTAATTAGTTGTAATTAATTAAAATTTGACAATATTTAATTATATTAGTAATTTTAATTATAAGTTAAAAAAATGAACAATTTACTCATGACTCCACTGCATAAAAATTTCATAAAATAAGAATTGGTAGTACTATAAAAAAACACTCTTGAAGCAGATAATTTGTACTACTTTTAAATTTATTCCTAATACTTTGTGAAATAATTAAATATTCAGTAAATGTCGCTGTAACATTCTCAAATGTTGTGTATCTTTTTAATTAGTTGCAAAACTGATTTTTTGCATTTAAGTCGATTATTGTACCTTTTGAACACCCTCATTTACATCTATATTTAAAAGAAGTTTAGCTAGTATTAAAAATAAAGTAATATAAACTTATGAGAACTAATTCATTTTTTAATGAAGAATAGTAACTTCTAAGTAGCTAGATTAGTATCAGCTGAAAATCTTATATATGTTTTTATGTACATATTTTAATGTTTACATTAAATAAATTAAGTCTTAACTTCAAGTATAATTTTGTGCTTTTGATATTTGTTCAAAATATAAAAGTGTACTAAAAATGTAGTTTTGGACAGTTAGGACCCGTGCGGATCACATGGGTTTTGGACAGGACGGTTTAAACCATGGTTTAAACCGTGGTTTTTACCGTACTGTCCAAAACCTTGCCAACCCTGCTTTAAAAGGTAATTGTGCGTTACTAATCTGAATTTCAAAACCAAATAATAAGACATCCAAAACATAAATAAGAATAATTAAGAGATTTAACAGTAAAATTTCAGAAGCGTAAATTGAAAATTGGGAAATAGCAGTAATAAACTTAGAACTTACTTCTAAAAAAAAAGTACCAGGTACTTTCTTGCTCACCCGTTAAACCACACAACGTAGGATTTTTGCACCAAAAATTAAAGAAGTAGGATTACTTTAAACTTTAAAAACTTACGACAAAATTTGTGAATTGATACGCACGTGATATTGCTTCACAATGTTTGCATAATCCAATATGGCGGATCAGTAACAGTGTCAGCTTTCTTTGCTTGTGTCAACATCAACTCTATATTTGTTCTTACCTCTGTATTTTGAGTCGAAACTAAAATAACGTCATTTTTACTGATGCACAGTTGACGCTATTTTTTACCTAATTAATTATCCATTTATCCAAAATGAGGCTGTTGGTACATGTTGGTTCCTAGTATTTCTAAAAGAGAGAATACATAGAGATTTAAGTAACATAAACATTTTCCGTCTCGTGTTTTAAAAAGAAAATTTTTAAATAAAAGGAGAAATTTCTGAAATTTTCAATTTTATCTGATTTTTTCTTACAATTTTGTGCTTAGCCGGGAACCACAAGACCAGTGTATTAAAGAAAAAATTTCAAAAGGTTACTGATTGAAATCGCATCTCAAGATACACTAGGTGGCTAAAAGTATCCGGACACTTTCGAAAATTCACATTTTTACATATAGCTCGAAAAATAAGTGATCAATTGTTTTTTAACTTTAGTCACACAAAATATAGGCTTCACCGAACATTTCCAAGTTGAAATTAAATTACCCTTGCATTTGGGGGATGACAAGAAGGGGGGTTGAAAGTAAAACCGCTTTTTGACCATAACTCTTCGAAAATAGCTCGGAATAAGCTATAAATTTCAGTAATTAATTAGCATACTATGTATAATTACTGTACAAATTTTTATGAACGTACCACTCTTACTTCCGAAGATATGAAACATTTTTTAAAAACGGCAATTTTATTTGAAGGGTTTTTTCTCAGACCCAGGGCGAGGACTCAGTCACCTTTCTCACCTTTAGTCACCTTTTGAAATTTTGGTCACTTTTTGTCACCTTTTGGAATTTTTGTCACCTTTTTAAACCTTTCTTGAAATGTGTTTTAGAAAAGTCTAGTTTCTATAAATAAAAATTTTTGAGCAGTATGAATATTCTTTTCCTAACTTGAAAATAAATAGAATTTTGAAAGGAAAAAAAAGCAAAAATCTCATTCAACCATTAAAAAATAGTGTTTCAACTGTAGCTCATTCAAAAAACAAAGCCTTTAGAAGCCTCTGTTTAAAAATTGAGAAAAGAAACAAATAACAGGTCCACCTGTTCCAAGGATACTTGGCAGTTCTTTTTTTCTTTTTGTTCTTGAAACGAAATTCGGTTGATGATTTGCATAGAGATGGAACTTTCACTCATTCTCTATTGTCAATACTTTTTAGTGAACATTTATGCTTTGTATTTACAGAGAAACAAAAAGAATGCCGATGATTTTGCAATGAGCTAAAAATTAAAAGATGAAAAGAATAAAATATGTTCATTGAATAATCGTCATTATCTTCACTTCATAATTTCAGGTGTTAATATAATTGATTTTAAAGAAAAATCTTTGAACATAACTAGGGGTGATTGTGTTCTGGTATTTTACCGGATTTCCGATATTTTCACGATTGATTCTGGTATTTCCATGTTTGAAAATACCGGAAGTATATTATTTTAATTATGCTTTTATCTTCTCACCTCCGGAATTTTTTTGCTTTTTCGAATTTTCGATGATTATACCGATCATTATTAATAATATTCATATAGAAATGTTAAGCTGCCATTCTAATTGTTTTTTTGCTTTAATAAATCATTTTATTTGCATTTTTTTTTATTTTGATGCCTTCATTTTAAAAAATGCAATCGATTTGCATCTGATATGAGAATCGAATTTTTCTCATTTTTTATGCTTATTACCCTTAGGGGACAAATAAATGCAACATATTAAAATTAAAAAATCATAAATTTAAAATTTTCGAGCGAAATTCTGCCTCTTTTATGAAAATCAAAATGTCTAAATTTGAAGATTTGATAAAATTTTATTTTGCTTCAATTATGTGGATAGTAAAAATAATATGTTTATCGTAGAGCTTTTAATTGTAAATCTGAAGTAAGTATATTTGAATTCTTTTATATGCCATTTTCATGCTTTTAATGCCTTAATTTTGAAATTGGCATTTCTTTGCTTCCGCTGTAAGATTCATACTGCGCAATTTTGATGCTTGCTATTCCTTGTTGAAAGGCAAACAAATGATTTTTTTTTAAATTTCTCTTTACAATATTTTTTTGGAGATAATTTGTTCAGCACCAGCTCAAAAGTAACTTTATTACTCCTGTTAAAATGTTAATCAAATGCATGTACAATATTTGCACTAAAAAGTAATTGAAATTATTCGAAAACATGAAATGTAATAGTTTAGGAAAGGAACTTAATTATTATATATGTATAGTCATAAAATTAGGTGAGCTAAAAAAATAGGGCCTTGGTTTAGACCCCCCCCCCCCAACACATTTTCTCTTTAAAACTTTCAGGTATTTTTTTTATGAACACACAATCACCCCTGATCATTACATAGAGTTTACCCTGAAAGTTTTTTGGAAATATGTCCTAAAATGATTTATTTTGTTACCTATAGCCCTATCATGTTTAGAATTTAAAAATAGTATGTAGGCTATTTTGGTAAAAGTCAGAAAAAATGATAATCGTTTTCTGTTTTTTGATTTCTTTACAAATTACTTTTGGTCACCTTTTAGTTACTTTTTTGTCACCTTTTAGTCACCTTTGTTTTAAAATTTGTCACCTTTCTCACCTTTTTCAAAGACCATCAGCAGTCCTCGCCCTGCAGACCACGCAGAGTTTTTAATCAAACCTTATCAAAACTTCAGGAAAAATGACAAAATACAAGAGAAAGAACATACTGAAATGATAAATAAAAATATTAAAAATCCGATGAGATATGAACGTTAAAAGGAAATAATTTTTCACGGCGCATGCGCGAACGACAGAAATTTATAACTACAAAAATATTGTGGCCTGGTTTATACTGCATCTTATAAAAAAAGTTCCAGTTGAATATCGTAAAAATTGAAAAAGATATCAGCGATCTAGTGAGCTGTAATTCATTCATTCGCAGACAATACATAAATGGCAAGGGTTCTCCACAAATAGTGTGGTGACAATTGAGCATTTTCTTCAATGTTAAATTGTATACAGTTTGAAAATTTATATTCGGCATAGAAGTCACATTTCGCCTATTCGGCCAAAAAGACCTTATACGTAGGTGGCCAAAAGTATCCGAACACCCCCTGAAATGTTGGTTTTGAACGATGACGCAATAACCTTTAATTTAAAAATAGCTCTTTGTGGACAGACCCTCACTTTTTGTGTATTGTCTGCGAATGAATGAAATACAGCTCACTAGATCGCTGATATCTTTTTCAATTTTCATGATATTCAACTGGAACTTTTTTTATAAGATGAAGTATAAATCAGAGTACAATATTTTTGTAGTTATAAATTTCTGTCGTTCGCGCATGCGCCGTGAAAAAATATTTCCTTTTAACGTTCATATCTCATCGGATTTTTAATATTTTTATTTACCGTTTTAGTATGTTCTTTCTCCTGTATTTTGCCATTTTTCCTGAAGTTTTGATAAGGTTTGATCAAAAACTCTGCGTGTTATGAGCAAAAACCCTTCAAATAAAATTGCCATTTTTAAAAAAATGTTTCATATCTTCGGAAGTAAGAGTGGTACGTTCATAAAAATTTGTACAGTAATTATACATAGTATGCTAATTAATTACTGAAATTTATAGCTTATTCCGAGCTATTTTCGAAGAGTTATGGTCAAAAAGCGGTTTTACTTTCAACCCCCCTTCTTGTCGTCCCCCAAATGCAAGGGTAATTTAATTTCAACTTGGAAATGTTCGGTGAAGCCTATATTTTGTATGACTAAAGTTAAAGAACAATTGATCACTTATTTCTCGAGCTATGTGTAAAAATGTGAATTTTTGAAAGTGTCCGGATACTTTTGGCCACCTAGTGTATATTCTTGACACAAAAATTATTTTGCCCTCGTCCGCCAGTTATCGAGATATAAGGTCTTATAATCTTACAAAATTTTAAGAAAACCGCACAAGTTAGACTTAAAGAGAACTTTATCACGGCAATTTCATCGTCTGCATATGTTGGATATTTATCTAAAAATCATGTGAAAGATGTGAGAGATGATTTATGAAACTCGCTAAATTTGACGATTTTTCGTAAAAATTTCGACAAACTTTGGCTTTATATTTCGATAACGATAAGTACGCCATGATGTTTGTTGGATTACACAATTTATTGTACAATCTGCCCATTTAACTAAAGTCGAAGGATAAATTGGCATAGTTATGATTGCATTCTTGCTTCATAATTTAAACTTACTAACATGAATATAAATGTTTTAAAGTCTACCAGTATGACCCGGATAAAATCGTGATCCGTGTTAGCGACGGGCGTGTATAAACGTGGTTCTAAAGTAGTATTATAGAACGATGGATTTATTTCTAACTTCGTCTTTAAATCAGCAGGCAAATATGCAAATTATTTGACTAGAAAATAAAGCTGTAATCAAGAAAAATATTCGAGCGAAAAAAGGCAGGGCCGCCGAGGGGCCATGTCAGTCTGGTCGGAAACTAGACTGACATGGCCCGTCTTGGAATCGGAGTAATATAAGTTTTATCGCGAAAGGGAGGGGGGCGTCGATCATACCAACAAGGGTCCCTCCTGACCCTGGAGAAAAACCATGAAAATAATTCAGTAGCTATGAAAATAATACAGTAGATATTGCACTAAAATGGTATTTCTGCTGTCAAGAAAATATGCGTGGTAATAAAAACACTTTTTAAAAGGGTAATTTGATGCCCTTTAATCTATCCATGAATAGTTTAACTCGTTTTGTGATACAAAACATAACTGAAATAATGTGCTTAGAATCCAAGATGTCCGTGAGAATTATTCCTACTTCCGGTCATGTTTTAATGGACCACTCGACAAAAACATATTCCTTAAATCATAATTTTGTAAAAAAATCGTTTTAGTTAAAAAACAGTCGGGGCACCCACACACATTCATATATCTGAATAAATTCAAAAAGTAAATTTCAAGGTAAATAGTTACGGTTTCTATTGGGGAATCTAAGCACTTTATAGTTGGGTAAACCTAACCTGGCAACATTCATATATTTCCTAATTTTGACAAAATATTTATCTGTATGAAGCGTTACTCACCAGTTTATGAAGTATAATCGTTCATTTTCGATGCGAATACAGAATATCTGTTCCGCCCCAAGAGTGCAATTTCTCACCTAGTTCAATGTGACCTCTTTTCCTGTACATCAAGGTCATAAGATTCCGTGTGACAACTTCTTAATGCGACAGTGAATAAACAAAATGAGTCATTGAATAAAAATTAAACTTCCATTCTAACTGGAGTTAAACCACAAGTGTCTTGAATACATTTTATCTTTAAGGCCCTTTCTGAACTGCGCATTTATTGTTTTATCGATGATGTTGCTCGGCAACTTATTGAATATGATTTGCGAAGATAAATATTGGCTTATCAAGTGAACCCCTCCCTCCCCTTGTGGATTGATTTTTTCTTGTGTCAATTTTTATCGATTCTTAGTGGTGAGATAATGTTGAATAAGATTATGGGGGAAGGACTTTTTTTTTTTGAACAATTCTTTCAAACTGTCAATCATATACGCCTACTTTGAAAACACTTTTTACGTTTAATCACTCCTCCCACCGCGTAGGGAGAAGGGGGAGTTCACAGTGCAGACTGTGTCATTGATATCAGGGACGGATACAAGGGGTACGAAGGAGACGATCGCCCTTCCTTTAGCGCAGTGGTGGCCAACCCGCGGCACGCGTGCCACAATGTGGCACGGCAGACCTGTAACAGTGGCACGCGAAGACTTTTTGAAAAAAATCCAGAATTGAGGAAAAAATGTCGATATCAAAAATATTGACAAAAACTAAAACCCTTAAACTGATAAATGTCATAATATTGTGACAATTAAGTGTCAGGAGGCTGGCTTAAAAATTGTCTGAATTACAATATTGCAAAGTACACTGTTAAAAAAATTTCCTGAAAATAATGAAAAAATATACGGCAGCTGAGTTGCCGGAGTGTTTCCGTTTCGTTAATTATATTTCCGTTATTTTGAGAAATGTCCTGAAAATATTTCGTTAGATATATTTCCGTGATTTTGAGAAATGTCCATTCGTCATTTTTCCGTTCGTCACTTTTTCGTTTCTCAATTCTCCGTTCTTAATTTTTTCGGTTCTTTTTATCCCCGCTTATACTTATATACAGGGCGTCCACTCCTATCGTGGACCAATAGCTAATTTCTTAACCGTTAGAGATAAGCATATAGTTCATTTAGGAAAAAATCTCTAAATTACGAAAGGAATTTTGGATCTATTCAATGTTTTTCAAAAAATCAAATTTTGAAAGAGCTACGAAATTTAGATTTTTATACAGCCCCCCAGTCCTATCAATCATATTTAGTAAAACATTCTTGACACTGTAACGTTTAAAACTAAAAAAAAAAATCACTGTTCTACCACAAAAATTGACCGAGTTATGACGTTTTGAAAAATCAAAAATTTGCATTATTTCATGACGTCATCGGTGAAGCGATCTCTCATGAAATAATGCAAAATCTTGATTTTTCAAAACGTCATAACTCGGTCAATTTTTGTGGTAGAACAGTGATTTTTTTTTTTAGTTTTAAACGTTACAGTGTCAAGAATGTTTTACTAAATATGATTGATAGGACTGGGGGGCTGTATAAAAATCTAAATTTCGTAGCTCTTTCAAAATTTGATTTTTTTGAAAAACATTGAATAGATCCAAAATTCCTTTCGTAATTTAGAGATTTTTTCCTAAATGAACTATATGCTTATCTCTAACGGTTAAGAAATTAGCTATTGGTCCACGATAGGAGTGGACGCCCTGTATATATGCAAGATGGAAAATTATTTAAATTTTGCAAATTAACAAGCGCTTTTATAGCAGCTTAATATTAATAGCAAATTATGTATGGAATAAATTAGTCCTTTAAGTGTAGCAAAATGTGTAGAACAACAAATACACAAATTGAAATTTTAAAAAACTTTAGAGAAATA
Source organism: Uloborus plumipes (assembly GCA_038373865.1). Lineage (NCBI taxonomy): Eukaryota > Metazoa > Arthropoda > Arachnida > Araneae > Uloboridae > Uloborus > Uloborus plumipes. The sequence goes on from JAXGGA010005816.1 coordinate 62,288, forward strand.
TTTGAAAATTTGCGAATCAATATAAACATACAAAAAGAACAAACATGGGTAATCACGGGTAATGTGCTGCCTTATCTTTTTCGTTTGTTCTTTTTATATGTTTATATTGTTTCGCAAATTTTTAAATGTTTCTCTAAAATTTCTTAAAATTTCAATTTGTTCATTTGTTGTTTTTTCCAATCTACACATTTTGCGCCACTTAAAGGACTAATTTATTGAACTTCCATACATAATATGCTATTAATATTAAGCTTCTATAAAAGCGCTTGGTTAAATATGGTGGATGGAAAATTATTTAATTTAAATAATTTTCCATCTCGCACACATATATATAATAAAGTATTTTATATATATATATAAAAAAGTTGAACACTGAAATAACATAAAAGTGACAAGCATGTTTGTCGACAGAAAGACGGGTATGGAATTTGAGTAAAATATGGGAAAATGAGAAATAGAAAAATAGAGCAACGAAAAAATTAGCTTAAACTAGCTCACCGGAAAATAAAAAAATATAAGACAAAACGATGCGCAAAAATGTAAACTTTAAAACTCTTACGAATTTTGTTTTTTAGAAAAGTTTAAATGTCCGCTCATACTTCAAACCCTTAAACATCTTGCCTTTTAAAAAAAATACTAAAAAGCAATACAAGGATTGGCTTTTTTTTTCATAAAAAATTTTAGTTCATCAGTTTCGCATAAAATACTCAAATATTTTGAAGATGGAATGATCAATGCATAGTATTTCTAAGCGCTTAACTTCAAAAAATTAAAGTATTAACAAGGTGCATGAAATATTTTCTCTAATGTTTGAATAAAAATTAAGTTCTTCCGAAAGTTCTTTTCTTTTCTGAATTTGAAACATTTGTGGTTCCTTTAAAAAAAAATCCTGTATTTTAACCGATTTCCTCCATTTTCATATATTTACGTTATGGTGTTCATAGTGATCAACACTTTCAGAAATGCACTCTCAAAATTGACGATATTTTCTTTGTTTTTGATGAAATCACTTTCAAGAATATACCCCGAGCGAACATTTCGTCAAATTAAAGAAACTGTTTTCGTCATTTTTTGGGGATGAATTTCGTCAAATGTAGGGAAATATTTCTTTATCCTAGTTTCGTTAAATTGAGAATCATTTTCGTAGTTTTGACAAACATTAATTTCGTCACATTAACTTTGTTGTAGTTGAGCATGTTCGTTTATTCAAATTTTAAGTATTTGGTTTTTTATTTTCGTTAATATTGTATCATATTCGATTAAATCATAACTCTATGATTTTATAACCATAATTTCTTTTTATATGTGGTCTCCCACAACATAAAAATATTAGAAATTGTAGAGGAAAAGAGGCACATGACAAAATTTAACTTTAAAAATGTAGAAATTCAGATGTTTAATTTCTTAAAAAAACAGCAGTTGTCATTAACTACCTTTTTCTTATTTTGCTCTGTTAACAATGCAGGAATAAAATTTTTAGAATCAATGCAGTAAATCACAAGAAAACAGTACAGGTACGACTCTTGAATGCAGTGAATTAGTAGATCAATAGGTTGATTCAGAGGAAAACATTTTCTGAAAATTATTAGTTTTATTTTTTTAATGCACGATAACTCTGATTTGATTGTCCGAACTTTTAATGATGCTTAAATAAAGACTTATACATTGTTTTTTTTATTCATTTCTTAATAGGCATTGAGCTAATGGTTAAAACAAATATGTAAATGAAGTAAAGTCTTAAAGTAAAAAAGCTAAGTTTTGTGACTAAGCTTTTAAATCTTGATATAAAATTACAAAAATCATTTCACTAAATTTTACTAACCCTCAGCACCAGTAAGTTTATACATGCAACTCTTAAAATGCACAATTGGTTTACATCATGAAATAACTAACTGTTGTCTGGACTCAGTTTAAAATAAAAATAGCAGTAACAAAAATAACTAGTTAATTATCATTAAAAAATATGCATTACAATATACATAGGATTTGAACCAAGTGAATGCATTTAAATAAGTGCCAATTCTATTAATGTAAATAATAAAAACAAACAATGTAAAACAAAAATATTTATTTACAAAATAATGACACAAACATTCTTTAACTAGAAAAACTCAACATTTCGGACTAAAAGAAAACCAAACATTTTCTGCACTTGGATTCCTTAGCTTGGGAGTTTCCCCAAATTATGCCCTACAAAGACAATACAATGAAAAAACATAAGTTTTGATTTAACACAGCAGGGTACGGCTCATACTAAACAGTGTAAATCAGAATGAAGCATTTTAAAAAACACAATTTTTCTGTTCTTTCTTATTATATCTTGACAAGGAATTTTTTCCCAGTTTCTCGGAAATTAAAAGATCTTCGTAATAAAATAATTAAGACATATTACTCAAAATTAAGCTCTTAAAGGGACCACTTTAATTCACTTAAGTATTTTATAGTTCTTTAAAGAACGTATGGGAAAACAATGCAGCTGTAATACAAACTTAAGAGGAAATTTCAAGGAAAAAACAATTTGGCATCAAGTGCCAATACTGGACTGTTTTACAAAGGGTATGTAAAATTTACCTGACACAAATATTGAAAACAACCAAACATTTCTTTAACTTCACTACATTTCAATTTTAAATATGAATATATACAATAGAGTATCACAAATTTTTTTTTTTTTTTGGAAATTCAAAATTTCAAGTTAACAAAAAGTTGTCACTATATTCACATAGTTACCGAAAAAATTTATTTTGAAATTGAAAACTATTTAGGTATGCCGGGGATCACCTTGAAGTTTCAAGTCCCTATTTCAAAATGCAGTACTTCAATGTTTGTACTTATTGGTACAATAATAAAAATTATTCTGTAGGATAGGTAAATATTCTAAAAATATGACAGACTAGCAAAAATGTGATGTTTTTTTATAACTATTTATGGAAATCTAAAAGTTAAATTTTAGCTACAATACATTTTGTATTGATAGATTACTTTTTAAGTAGTCCATTTTTGCACTTAAATAATTATTTTTGCTTTAGATATAATTTATACATTCTTTTAAAAAATCATCGTTTTTACTAAAAAACTTGAAACTTCAAGGAAATCCCGCATACCTAAATATTTTTAAAATTTTCAAATTTTTTTGGTAACTATGTGAATATAGTGGCAACTTTTTATCAACTTGAAATTTTGAATTTCCCAAAAAAAAATTTTGTAATACACCCTTATATACAATAATGATCTTTTGTAGCGCTTGAGAGAGCAGCAAAGGAGATGGGACTTGTTATCAATGCGGACAAAACAAAATTTTTGATATCGACTAATAAATCTCCCGATTTGTCTTCTTTGAAGATAGGTAACTACACCTTTGAAACCGTAAAACAGTTTAAGTACTTGGGTACTCTGATCTCTTCTACGAACGATCTGAAAATTGAAGTAAATAATAGAATCTTTCTGGCTAATAGAAGTTTCTTCGGCCTCAGAAACCAATTCACCTCAAAGTTCATTTCACTAAAAACAAAACTGAGCCTCTATAAAACTTTAATCAGGCCTATTATTCTGTATGGATTTTTGAAAGAAAAATTCTAAGAAAAATCTTTGGACCTACTCAAGAAGACAATAGATGGAGAATCCTGAATCATGAGATAAACAGAAAGAACGACAAATTTGCCGGAACTGACATCGTAAGAGTTATAAAAGCCTCACGTATTCGGTGGCTAGGACATCTTTTTAGACATGATGATGCTGTCTCTACCAAAAAAGTGACTTTTGCAAAAATTGAAGGGATTAGACGTCGAGGACGACCACCCACTCGATGGTTGGATGATGTGGAGAATGACCTAAAACTAATGGGAATCAATCGATGGAGGGCTGTTGCGACTAATAGGGTCAGCTGGAGGAAAGTCAGCAAGTCGGCCTTGGCCTGCAAAAGGCTGTTGAGCGTTTGATGATGATAATACAATAATGATAGCAGGAAACAGAGTTTGACCAAAGTGCCAAAGCTTCAGCTACTATGTACATGTTATGCTTCAGCATCCAACACGCAATCACCAATGTAAATTATCCAGATATTTATTTTCCAGTGAACCCAATTTACACATAATGCCAAGCTTTGAGTATAATATATTGAAATATATATATATATATATGTATATATATATTAAACAAAGAAAATTTAGAACAATTAAACCTGTCTTACAAACTTTTATAGACATAAAATATATAATAAGAAAAAACAAATAACATGCAACATCATATATTTTGTCATACAAATAAAATACTTGTTTCAAATAACAACCTTTTTCTTTTAATAATGTATGTTCCATAGAGCTACAATCTTACTAGAATATGCAGTACTGTTACAGTTTGACTGTACACATGAATGCGGTTTAAGTGCAAACTTAGTTAAACATACTCTAACTTCATTATGACGTGGCGACAAAGATCACAAACAGCTCCCCTCCCCTCTTTTTCTACCACGACTCTCTCCACATGATGACTAAGTTTTAGCCTAGCGGATAAAGAAGCATACTCTAGTAGCATAAGATCTCTAGTATTTTCCCAGATTTAAAAAGAATAAAATTTTAATTAATAGACAAAGAATGTTCAGTAAATTTTCAAACTGAAAGAGATGTGACTGATAAAGAGTACTGATAATAGAGCTCAAAATGAAATTCAGCAAACAGTTATAATGGTAAATGAAAAATGATCAAATAAGCTTTGTGCTAAAATATAATTGAAGTTAAAAATCAATGTAAATAAAGCAAATTAGGTAAAAAATACAGCATATAGATATTTTAAGGCTACAATGGAGCAACACAACATGAAAGCTGTGAGAGAACTTTCAGTTCCCTCACAGCTTTTTTGTGCTAACTAACTTAATTTGTGCTTTATTTACATTGATTTTTAACTTTCGATTTTTATGATGGTAGTTGTGATATTATTTCAAAAATTCTTAAAATTGACATCTGATATTTTTCTAACTATCACATTGTAAAGGTTCTTAGATCCATTAAAAACTAACTTACATCTTTTAACAATTCTAATAAAAGTATCATAGACTATGCAATATATATATGTATGTACTATTGGCCCCGATTAAACTAATATTGTTGATTGAAATAAATAATATTCAATTAAACAGAGTATTTGATAATGCGGGGAAACTTTCTTTACCGCCCAAACTAAATCTGTGTGTAATTTTTTTTAAAAACAAAATACCCAAGTTTGAGTATGTAATTAGCCTGGGGCAAATACCTGGATAATTGCCCCAAAATCATTTATCTACCCACTCCGGGAAATTATTTGATCCACATCACAACAAAAATCAAATGAATGAAGATGATTGAATGAAGTGAGGTAACTTTGCATTTAATAGATAAGAATAAAAACATTTTACAGTAAGTCAATTATTAGTCAAGTCAACACATTTCATCACATGACAATGACCAATAGCATACATAGACTAAGGTGCGCTCCCCCGCAAGATTTGTAAGTGTACCCCCACCCCCTATTACGATATAAAAAATATTTTCCCCCTGTAACTTATAGAGCTAATTTTCTGGATTGTGCGCCTTCAAACCTTTTGCCGCCCCCCCCCCTCCCCCAACCACAAGGGCGCTATGTATGGAACTGACAATGACTAACATGAAAGATGTTTCATTTGCACATGACTTCGGCTATCAAACACACACACAGACACAAGTATTTTGACTTAGATCGTGTATGGGTGTACAAGTAATAGTCACCGACCACACATTTTAGTTCATGAAATTAACTTAAAAATTAGCTTCAAGCTATTTTTAGAGAACTTTCTGTATAGCTATAAAATTATTAAATAAAATATTAGTAAAAATTAAGCGGTCCATAACAGGACTATATTGAGCATAAAACTTAATAAAAACTCCATATGTTAAATGAATGCACAGTAGGAATTAGCAATGCATTAATCATTTCAATTATAAGCTGAAAAGCAGGGTTCGTAAATATAGTGATATTTTCAAAAATATCCGATATTTTGATATATATCCGATATTTTCAATTCGCCCAAGCTTAATTCTTTAATCAGTAACTACATCCTCAAATCAATGTTATTTATTTCCTTAAATAAGTATTATGACAGTACAGACTAAAAATTAATGTTTCTTTCAATATTTCTCTACATAAATATACATTAAAATTTGCAACAATGAAATGTTATGCAGCCATTTTTGCTGAAATGTAATAGTTTAACGTTTTAAAAATTACATAACCTAATGGTGATGTTGGCTACTATACTGGATATTGACTATTATGTTCATATAAAAATAATTACAGTATCATATACATAAATATCAACTATCATGTAATATCAAACCAAAACATGAAAACTTATTGATAACCGTACATTATACACTATTAGTGTACTTGATTATTACAATATGTAATACTTATATGTATTTTTTTTATACCATAACTTTTTTAATAATTAATACTTCAAACTATAATATTGACTTTATTTGAAAAACATTACAACTAAACAACTTATTTATCGTTTTATCACATTGCAAAGACATAAAACAAAACTTTAACTGAACAAAATAAAAAACAAATATAAAATTTAAATCTTTTGTTTTGTTTTACATAGTAATTTTGTTACTAAAACAAAAACTATATGTTGCATTTTTCGGTTGTATTATTATTTTTAGCACTAACACACATTGTACAAACATTAGACACATTTCCATATTCTGATTAACTTTTCATTTTTAACTAGGCATTTTTCATCTCTATTCAAGTTGTTTTTTAACTTCTAATTTTATTATCAGAAAATAAAAAAGGAATATCATATTATTTATTACATCATACTAAAGATGACATCATTAATATGATGAAGACAATTTTTCTATTGAAAATATCGCATTTCAAAAAATAAATATCGAAAATATCAAAATATCGTGATATTTTCAGAATAAATACGGGATATATATCTACTGATATGTATCGGCGAACCCTGCTGAAAAGTAATCAAAAACTGAACTTACTTTTCTGCTCTTTTCTGTGCATATGGATGGGAATCCTTCGCCCCAGTCAAGAATTGCTCCACTCAAGATCAGCCACAACCTAAAGAAGGGAAGGGGGAATGAGAATATTTTTTTAAAAAATAATATTTTTGTGTGATTGCATTTTTTAAAATTAACGTGTGATTATTATTTATATACATATTTTTTTTTTTAATATTTAAGTTTGTACACTATTTTTTAAAATTTAAGCAGTACTTTTCTTCGTCATTAGAGACTTACCGAGAAAAAAAGTAATTCAAATTTTATACTTACTAATACTGTCATCCCTGCTTAATTGGGTAACGGATAAATGAATACCCCGCCTAAATGAATAAAACATCCTGGAACCGTATCATAGACGTAATGATAAAGATTCCCGCTTAAACAAATACCCCGGTTAATCAAATAGTATTTCTTGGAACCAACAGTATTCGTTTAAGCGGGGCCGACAGCACCGTCGGCTCCAAGAAATAGTATTCGATAAAGCGGGGGATCTTCAATATTGCGTTTCTGGTATGGGGAATATTCGGTTCCGAGATATTATACTCGTATAAGCAGAGTATTTGTTTATCCGTTACCCCATTAAGCGGGGATGACAGTAGTACCATATTCAGAGCTATTTTAAAGTACGATCAAAGCTATTTGAATGCAAACATTCATATACTGTCGGCCGAATGCTGTCGGTTCCAGGAATTATTATTTGATTACGCGGGGATCTTCAACATTACGTCTATGCCATGGGTTCGGGGATGTTTTATTTGTATATGCGGGGTATTCGTTTATCAGTTACCCGATTAAGCGGGGACCAGAGTATTAAATTTAAAGTTTATTGCTTTTCAATTCTTCTTAAATCTTATGACACCCTACAGTAATCTCTTTTACAGTTAGTTAATCATTCACACATGAAACAAACATTAGAAAAAAAACTTCATAAGTTCAGAAATGTGTTAAGTCAATAAAATGCAAGTTTATTTTTAATTAAAAAAGCAGCTGAAAGAAAAGTTACCATCATTTCAAATTCTTAAGAAGGTGACTAAAATAAAACACAAGTTATACACTACGCAATACTAAAGACTTAAAAAATAAATAAAGCTGGATTCAATTGTGTAAATGTAAATTACGGCAATTTGGTTTGCATTGGTATGAGGTAAATTAAGTCCTCTTGGCCAAGAACATAATTTTCTTATTTTAAATTAATAATTATACCTTATGTGGATAAATATAGGAGTTAATTAGATATTCATTTACATTTCACAGAGATATAAAATATACTTCGGTACCATTTTCTGTTAAATAGGCAAAAAATGAAGACAAAGATTACAGTTAAACATGTTTGTATTCGGAAAAATATAGTATCCGGCACAATCAAAAACTGTCTAGTCTAAAATCTGACTACTTAATACTTTGTCTAATTTTACGAGAAAAACACATTAGATTCCCAACCTATCACTTAAAATCGCGTATTACGTTTTAACAGATTGCAATTGCAAAAATAGTTTGTTACAGGAATGGAGAGATAAAACAATGCTACACACATAATAAAATACAAAAAAAAGAGCACTTACTTAATAATAATGCTTCTTGCTTCATCTTTTGGTTTCTTCACTCACAGCTTTGGCCGATAGCTTTACTTCAGCTATCGGCCATCTTGTCTTTCCTGCGTATGGCAGCTACGTCACTTCATGCTTTTCACAGCCAATCCAATAGTCCGTAGCCTACGAGTTTCAGTGCTGCTGAGTTGTGCTAATCCTCGTAGGCTATGGAAATGATGAAAATGCGGAATATTTCACGGAATATTTCCGTTTTTTTAAGGAAAAGATACGTTTTGAAACGAAAACGGAAATTTCCTGTTAAAATCAGTAAAAATCTTCCTGAAAATTCAGGTTTTTTTTAACAATGTAGTATAGATTTCTCTTTGGTTGTGCATATGGCAATTCTTACATTTACTGCCCGTCCATGAAAACCGCGCCTAGCTTTCTCTAACCATTCCACTTAAAATAGGGTGATGGATTGTGAGTGGGGACTTTTCGAAATTTTCAATGAAGAACTTGCATTTGCTATCCTTTTGACACATTCAACTTAACTATGTATTTGAAATTAGCATCGTTTTACGTTGTTTGATACGGCTCAAAACGCTTATTATTCTGCCCCTTATTGTTTTATCTTACTTAACACCCTTATTTTGGTAAGATCAGAGAAGAACTGACGCATGCGTAAATGAGCGGAAATTTTTACCTAAGAAAATCAGACAGTAACATACTAGGATATCTTCATTATGGCGGAGTCTGAAATATTTGACTTGCAACGAGTGTGACTTGCAACAAGGAGATTTAAACATTTGGGAACAACAATGTAGCATTAAGTGGATAATTAGGCACATGCACTAAAAAAATTCAAATATGAATATATTAAAGAGGCAGCTAAGAAAATTAGAAATTGAAAAAGATTGAGTGTATTAAATGGGTACTGTCCAATGTCTTGGACAGTACCCATAGGCTTAAAAATTTAAGATTTTTTTTTGCAATGCTGATGACACTGAAATCTGTTGGCAGAAATAAGCATAAAAACGAAAATACAAGACATTGTGCAACATTTAAAACAAGTTTAAATGAAATTGAAAATAAAAGACAAAGTGGGCTTTCCGTCCGTGCTGTTATAATAATAAACAGTGTAATTATCCTGTTTGTCGATGAAGAAGAACTAAACAACAACAACTTATAAACAAAACATATATTTCACCATCATTTTTCCAGTGTACTTTCGTGACTCCCATGACAGCGAAGCCCCTAATACTGTAAATCCACCACTACCTCCAACAGTATTTCTCCGACACTTTCTCTACAGACTGACACCACAATTAATGGGCGCTCTATTTTCCCGTTGAATAAATTCAGCTATCAAAGCTTTCGTGCCTTTGACAAGGTCTTAGACCCAAAAGGTGCCTGGAGTCCATCAATATCGTGCCGAAGTTTTTCTCCGCCGATAGAACCCCTCCCGGTCATCCATCATCGTTTGCCGGACTCTCACCTAGATATTAAATATCCGGGTCAATCTCTTTTCGCGCCAAAATGTCGGGTGATTAGTGGTTGTGTCCTCCACTTTTAAAGGCGGAGAAATATTCTGAGGGAGTACGTTCTGGTGTTCTGATACCGCTTCACTCAATCTGGTTTCTCTAAAGCAGCGATGTTTTTTTTAGCCTGCGGAATCCTTAGAACTTCGCCTGTACTTCAAGGAACCCCATTTTTGTTATGAACCCCCATGATTGTTTGCGCCCCAACAGAAGGTCATTGGAAGTCACTGTGACCCATTTTGTTTTAACGAACTTGGAAGAAACCAGAGGAATCATGTCACTGTATTAAAATGTCGTTGTAATACCATGCCATAAATCCCATTTTGATCCCCATGCGGTATAATTCGGGATTATAAAAGTCTTCGTTATTGCGGTTTTGCGCTAAAAGGTTATTCGACTATTGGCAGATTTCACAAATGGATGGATTTATGTACCATGTATATTGTATATGAATGTAAATGTTCTACGCATAAGCGTATTAGAGCTTCCACAGTTTTTCAATTTCAGAGGGGGTGGGGGGGGGGGGGGGGGGTCTTGTGGAAGCAACATATAACAAGTCTAAATTTTCCGCCAATGGTGTTTTGTCACGACAAACTAGTTTCCATGAGAGAGAGAGGGGGGGGGGGGAGGGGGGCTATTGGCAATAATAATCCTTACATGTCCATATGTACGTACTAATTTACTCGAATTGAGAGAATGATTTTAAATCAAATGTTCGTGTGGGATCTGAAATCCCTATGTCATATTCGCTGCTCTTCTAGTACCGTTCAAATACTTACCAGCAATTCTATATTTTGTGTAACATTATTAATTCAATACCGCAACCCTTTTTCCTGTCACCACAATCTGGCTCTTAAATTCAGGAGCCCCTTATCTCACCGCATTCTTTTTCCTCCCGCAGGGCGGCGCTCCTGTCTGTTGCCAGTTTCCACGAGAGGCAGATAACATAAGTTTGGAAGCTTTTATATTTGGGATATCTGGAACCCCAAGATTAGGTGAGTGGATAAAAGTACTTTGTGTTGTCATTTATGGGCGGAGGAAAGCAAAAAGGTTTTTAATCAGAGCTTGTGCTTTGTTTGACCCTGAGAAGTTGTTTTCGCAGTCATGGTTTGATTGGTTGTTTCGAATATACAGAATTGCTAAAAGTATTACACTTTTTTTTTTTGCTGCTGTTTTTTTTTAGTTTATTTTTCTGCTCATTTATTTATTTTCTTTAAATGTTATAGTTGTTATCTAATTTACCGATTTTTAGACTTTTTTTTATTGTCGCACAAAAATAGCCTAAATCGTATTGTGCATCATCATATCACACAAAATTCTAGAATATTTAATTTCTTTATATTGGTGAATTTTTATCAGTAAACTTGAGCTTCTGTGTTGACATAGGGCATCGTTTTGCGGTTTACCTTTTTTTTTTCTTTTTTTTTCTCGAACATTTCCTTTTACATAATTTCAATTCAAGTGATATTTTCAATTTCCTTTCCTGTATGTGAGACAGGAGTGCCCATTAGTGTGGGGCGAAAAATAAAAAGTTTTTCAGATCAACTTCTAATAGTTGCTAAAAGTTGTCTTTGGTGATAGTTAGCTTTTGTGCAAAATTTGAGAAAAATCGGTTAATATCTTCAGGGGGCGCTGCGATCGCAAAGTTTTACCATAGCTTTGTTATGGATTTTATGGTTAAAATATCAAAAAGAATGCCTTTAGCTTGTCTCTTTGCGTTTTTTTTACTCAAAAGATGTTTTCATGCATTAAAAGCATATGAAATGACTCACAAACATTATTTTATATGATATATTTATATTTTAAAAAAATCACTTTTTTTTCACGTTTTTGTTTCTTTTTAAATGCTTGAAATATAAATATATCATATAAAATAATTTTTTGTGAGTTATTTCATATGCTTTGAATGCATGAATATATCTTATGAGTAAAAAAAATGCAATGAGATTAGCTAACGGCATTGTTTTTCATAGTTTAACCATAAAATCCCGATAAAAGCTATGATAAAACTTTGCGGTCGCAACGCCCCCTGAAGATATTAACCGATTTTTCTCAAATTTTGCACAAAAGCTAACTATCACCAAAGACAACTTTTAGCAACTATTAGAAGTTGATCTGAAAAACTTTTTATTTTTCGCCCCACCCTAGTGCCCATCCCCCCCGCCCCCAGGGCTCAATGGCGCAAATCCCCCCCCCTCAATTTCTCACAACCCTTTTGTGATTTTTATTTTTACCCCTCTTTTTATTTTTTTCTTTCTTTTTTTTTAAAATTACAACTCTAATTTTTTATATATACATATTATTAATTTTTTAAAAGTTCGAATTATGTGCAGAATAAAATCGCTTTCTCCCCCCTTCCAGACATTCCAAGCACACAAAAAACAAATAAGTAATAATAAAGAAATAAAAGAAATAATTTAATTAAAAATAAATTAATAAATAATTTAAATAAATAAATAAATTAGTTTAAACCCCCTCCCCCCAAAAAATTTTAATAGCGCAACTTGTGCCATAATCCCCTTCCCCCCTGTGGGCACCCCAGTTGTG